>NWUY0300018114.1:0-12389 GCA_004151065.3 Larix sibirica
GGAATATCAGACTTTGGAATTAAATCAATGAAGGTGGAGTTCAAGGGTGGGTGAAAAAGTCCCCTTGAGCGAGACTCCTCCACCAGTTGGATAAGATCTACTCCAATGACCTCAAAGTGTGCAAGGAAGAATTCAATGGTCCAACCATCTGGTCTAGGGATTTTATCCTTTTGGAAACTATGAAGAGTTTCTTTTAATTCATCTTTAGATATCTCCTCCATAAGATCCAAATTGTCCTTCTAGGTGATGAAACTAGGAACAAATTGGGACATCTGCATGATATCAGCAAGATTTTCCCGATTGTCAACTTTGTAAAGGGAGGAGAAATGAGAATTCCCAAGATCTGTCAATCCATTGAATGAGGAAATGTTCACATGATGTTCATTTTGAACTTCCCTTATGGTGTTTGTACACTTCCTTCCTTTTGAAAAGTTTTGGAATAATTTTATATTTTCATCACTGCATTCAAGCCAAATAGCTCGGCTCTTTAGTCTCCAAATCTCCTCTTGGGTCAATAAAAGTTTTCGTCTGCGGGGTTCAAGTAGGCCCAGTTGTTCAGGGATTCCTGAGACAGGAAACCACCGCCATCTGAATCTTGAGCCAACCTAAGCTCTTCTTCAACCCGCAAAAGTTCCAATTCATCCCTCTCTTTCTTTTTGAAGGCCCAGTGCTTTAGACATTTTTTCACAATAGAAATATTTTTGACAAAGTTTGTAGCAGCATGAGAACCCTCCACTGGACAGTAGGGTACCCAGTTATCGTTGATGATCGAAGTGATCTCCTCTTCCTTTAACCATGCAGCACAAAGTTTGAAAGGTCCAGGAGTTTTTGAGTCCTCACCCTTTAGTTCCAGAATGATAGGAGAGTGATTCAAGATACCACCAAAATACACCCACTGTCGAATGTTTAGGATTTTCCCCATCAATTGTTCAGCCATGAGAAAATGGTCCAATATCTTAGAAATCCTACTCTCCCCGTCTCTCCAGTTGGTCCAAGTAGCTTTTATCTTTTCAAGGGTAAGATCCACCAACTTGAAGTCATGCATAAGATGTGCAAAATAATCTTCCAGTGTATCAGTTCTAGCATAGGGACCCCAACTATCATGGTAGCCAAGAGTAAAATTTAAATCCCCACCAATAATCAAATTATCCAGGTGAAGAAAAGAACGAAATTTTAGAGTGTCCTAGAAGGGAACCCGATCCACATAAGTTCCATAGATATTTAAGATGTTGTAACTGGAGTTTAAAATAGAATGATGAATCTCCACACCCAAAATAGAGCTCGCACCCTAGGAATTTATAAGTCTGACCATCTGAGTGTTCCATCCAATAGAGACACCCCTAGAGTGGTAACGAGAATCCAGTGCCCAAAAATCCATGTAATTGAAAAGTGAGGAAAGTAGATTAGTGATTCCCTCTTCCAAACCCAACGTTTCTTGAAGCAAGAGGACATCAGGTTGATGCAATGAGATCAGCCTTTTGAGTGCAATTTTTTTGGGCACACTTGCCAACCCTCTGCAGTTAAAGGAGAGAAGTTTCATGGGTTAACCCCACTCAAAGCTTCTGCTGCTCTAGTCACCCCAAAAATAGATTTATGTTTACCATCCTCAATTTCCAAGAGAGCATGATTTTGTGTCATGGAGAGATGAGAGGGTCACAATTTTCCCTTCCCACGACCCAAAGGAAGTGTATTTTAACCCAAGCCCATGTGCGGAGACAATGAAGAAGAATCACGGGACATCTCTTGATCGAAGTCAAACGTATCGGGCAAGAGGCCTCTAGAGCAATAATGGTGGCAGGTAAGAGGGGAGTGTGAGAGGGAGGGGTGATGGGTGATGGCAAGGAGGAAGGAGCCAAGGTGGAGGGAAGGGAAGGATGGGACGGAAGAGGAGGAGTGGGGAGGGGACCACACCCGAGAAGAAGAGGGGAGGGGGGAAAGGGGGGGCCAGAGCACTCAAAACTAAGTGCATTTAGATTTTCAACAAAAAAAAGAGGCGTGGAAGAGAATACTTATTACCTGGAGTCACTTGTTCCAGAATGTGTTGAGCAAGAGCTGTCAGAGGTTGCAAGGTTGGGTCGTCCACGAATGGTAGTTCAGAACCCAAAGTATCCTCTCGCCTATCATGAGTAATTTCTTCATCAAGGTCCTCCCTCTGACCCAGTTTTGGGGATTCTATGTAGTCCTCAGTAATGTCGTTATCCACATCATGCTTCTTGAGCTAATCCAAACTGGAGGCGAAGGAATTCTTTCAATTTTTTGCGAGGTGACCATCGACGTGGCACCTGTAGCAACGAAAGGGTACTCCCTCATAGTCAAGAATTTGGACGCATGTTTCATGTCCCCAGATGAAGTTTAAGCTTTCCTTAATCCTAGAGCGAATATTTAAGGAGACTAAAATACAAGCAACCGTTAATTGTTTAGTCTAGAGGAAGGTCATGTCGGCATCGATGAATACCCCCAAGGAATTTCCAATGTCTCCGAAAGAGTTCCAATCCTAGAATTCCCAAGGGAGGCCCGAAAGTCTGACTCAGATAGGCACAATATCGATTCGCTCACACTCAGCGTTGAACGAGGGCATCCAATTCTTCAACAGTAAAGGAGTGTTTCCGAGACTCCAATGTTTTTGAAGCATGGATACCACATCCACCTTGATGCAGAGTTTAAAAATGAACCATCCGTGAGACAATACCATAATATGGGGCTTGTAACTCATAGTTGAGTTCCAGTTCGTATCGACCCAGCGTTCTATCTGTGCCATGTTGGGGTATTTACCATGAGCCCTTCCCACGACCGCCAATTCTGCCATTTCCACAGATTGAGCTATTGTCACGTTTTTCCCACAAACTATATTGAGTGACGTAAGTGAAGTTTTGAGGCATTGTTCCTTCTTTTTAAAACCAGAAGATGGAGCCCCAGGCTGGCTGGGAGGACCTTTTGAGCCCGAGGCAGAGGACAAGGGCTTCCCGGGGTGGGTAACTTTCAAGGGGTAACCCTAGGATCCGATGGATGTAGTAGAAAGGCAATAAAACCCTTCGGGATCATAGATGAGAGTGGGGCAAGGTTCGAAGGTAGCTTCGATTAAAAAAAGGTGGTTAAAGAGGAAGTCCAACCCATGGCCAGAAAGTTGTAGCTGGGTCCATAATGGTTATCCCCCCAGTATTCCTGTAGATGTTCTGAGAGGGTGCGTGTCACGTCCACAACCATAGGTGTTCCTAGGTCTATATGTGATGGAGTTTCTAAGAGTGAGTAAGGAGTCCTATCGAGGAGAGTATCAAGTGGTCGTGCAGTGAAAAATGAGAGGTTGGGGATGTTAGGAGACTCGGGAAAACGCAGTTCAATGTTAACCTTATTTTGCACCGGTGAAGCCCTAAAACGGGGATGAAGACCCAATAAGCCACTGCCTGAAACCGGCATCCCGAAAGTCACCATTTCCATCAAATTTACCAGTGGATCCTTCATGCTGGATGGTGGCTGGTAGAAAGACAGGGAGGTAAGAACTGATTTACCCTCGAAGGGGTCGTCGGTGTAATACACCGCATCCTCCCAATGTTCCCAAGGTGTCACGTGTGATTCGAAAAGGCCTACTTCATCTCTTGTCTCCATTCCCAAGGGAGGAGTTGGAGAAATAGGAATGGGAGGGGATGCCACCTACAGCCCCCAAGTCCGGAAATGCTAGCAGCTCGTATAGCCTTCATTCTCTCTAGCCCTCATCAATTATCTCCTTAATCTATAAATTTATATTATAGAAACTTATTGAATTCACCCATACTTTTCCTCTATATAAAATTTGATAACCATGATGGGTGCCTTCTCTACATAAACATCTCAAAATATTTTACACCATTTGTACTAATATTAAGAGTATTATCCAAAAATAAAAATAAAAATAATTATTTGTTGAATCATACCATGCTATCATCAATAAGCTTAGTGTTTTCCATCCGCTCCATTGATTATTGTAATATATTCGTTTATATTGACTTGGTCTTTCATATGGTTTCCTTTTCTTTTTTATGATTTTTCATATGATTTTTTTTAAAGGTATTTAATTCTTCATTATATATGTTTAGGAGTACCATTTTTTTGTCTAGAAATAAATAATTTTATCTGTAGAATGTGGTTATTCTTATTAGATGTTTTTTCTCAATAATTTGAATGCCGATGTTGATGTTTCAATTTTATTTATTATTTAGGGATTCTTACATGGAATGATATCTAAATTAGGATTATATTATAAACAATAAAATAAAACATACTTAAGTTGAAAAGAACAAAAAATGTTTTAATAACTTTAAAGAGGAATTATACACCCTATAAAAATAATTATGTATTTATTGGCAAAAAATGGACATTCATAATGTCCATTGGACATAGCTTGGGTGGTTTGGAGGAATGATTATTATCCTCCCCAACCAAGTTCAATCCTTATAAGTGATATGTTTGACCCCTTAAATGGGCATATTTGATATTCTTATCGAGCCACCTTCACAGTGACAATATTTGGTCTTCTCACATTCCACATGAAATATGGGGAGGTTTCCATGGACATAGTGGGCACTGATCTCCAATGCCGTGAACCACATGAAAACAAATGGACACTTATAACAATTCACAACACATAACTAAAGCCTTTAAATATGTTTTCCCTAAATGAAACTCCATATAAACTAAACCATGGTAACATGGAATAATGGGATGAAAACCATGGTAAATACCAAGTTAATACTAGAAAAACATATTCCAACATCATCCCTTTAATATTTACTTGGGAAAGACTAAAAGAGAGCAATGATGGACAATAGATAAACATGTCAATAGATAAACTTGTAATTTTTATTTTAGTATGTCATACAAAATTAATATTTTTTTTATTGGTAAGGACTTTGCAACCAATAAAGTTTTCAGTGGACATTATACATCAATAAGATCATCAACAATCATGGGCTTGAGTTCTTGTCCAAAAATCCATTGTGCACAACCTTCAACCAGCAACCAAAATGTGTCAAAAATACATCCATAACATCATTAATCAATCTCTATATGATCATAAGATCAATACATACATTCATCAAGGTAAAACAATTTTAACCACCAACCATTTCATAAAATCAAAAGTCAAGAAATTGAACATGTGGGTAAAGAAGATAGTAGACTTCCATCACATGATGAATCATACCCGAAAATATATAAATTGGATCAATATATAAATTTTCATATATTTTGGTTCTTTCTAGGTGGAACAATTGGATGAATTGGCTTGTGTGACTCATTCTAGCGGCACTTCTTACTTTGCAGATTTGGGATCCATAAAATTTTAAGGCCCTTTTGAGGGATTAAATGATAGCTTTGGGGGGTCAAATGTTTGAGAGCATTTCTCTAAGACCGTCGAGTTTGTTATATAATTTGAGACCTTCCAATGGTGCAAGAATCACCTCAATCAAATTTTATATGAGGAATTTATTCCTCCCACAAGTTAACCTATTTAGTTGACCACCAAGGTACCAAGTGGATTTTAGGTCATCTCTCCTTACCGACACAAATGATGCTAGTCACAAGTAAAATTTTAAGAAAATTATAGAGGGTCCAAAACCATAACCCTAATTGGGAGTTGAGGAATGTACAAACCCAAGATGGCTATCTATGTAGCATCCCAAAAATAGTATTAATTTAACTATAAATAAAAACATAGGAAAGCTAAATTAAATATTATAATAATAAATAAATTAATTAAATATTTAACTATATTAAAATTAATATTAAAGAAACACATTTAACCACCATTAATAGGATATCTATGACTAATAATATTAAATTAAATAAATAAAAGAAATTTTCTTAATTAAAACTAATAAAATATACTTGGTTCAAATACCAAAGAAAAGAGAGGAAACCTATAAAAAAGAGGAGGATCAGAGGATAAGGAAATTCATTCTTCTTAGATTGGAAGGGAGATATGAATGGTTATGGATTGTAAGAGGACAAATATACCTATGATTTATTGGTTGGGGGCTCAAGGGCTCTCAATGTCTCATTGAGGGGTTGGTTGGACAGAGAGTCATCCCCCACACATTGTTTTCCCTCATTTCTCGAGGAGATCTAGAGGTAAAATCTTCAATAATTCTTTGTATTACAAGTGTTTTTACTCCTCTTTTCATTTGGATTGTTATTATGATAATTTTTCTCTCATGGAAATGAATTAGTTCATAGAAAATTATTATGGATTATAGTTTTTATAATAAATTTGTATTTAAGGCCCATCGGGACCTTACATTTGGTATAAGAGCTTGGGTTATAACCTTGGGACTTATGGATTCTCCTATATTTGATGGATCCATATTATATTTTTTCTAGATCTCGTAAATTTATATTAGATCTGGTGGCCATATTAGATTTAGTGATAATATGGAGTTAATAAAGAGGGGGGGAAGTTATTCTCTAACTTTGGATCAAATTGAAAAATAAATTTATATGTAAATTTGAAATTTAGATCTAAAATTTTACATTTGAAATAGATATTTATTATAAAACTAGAATATAAATATAGTTGATTATAATCTATTTCATAGCTTCACTAATTTTTTAGCATGAATGCCTTAACACGATATTTAATTCCTAGATCTACTTTAAAAATAGATATTTTATAGATCTAATACATAGATCCAGTTTTAGACCTCAATTCCATTGATGCATAAATTTTGTTGTGTAAATTTATGAAAAGTTGCTTGGCACTTGTGTTGGTCTCATTCCTTGGAAACATATACCATTTAAAAGTAAATTAACACTTTTCAAAACTTCATTTTATTGTATACGCATTAAAAGAATGATATTTCGAATTCCTTCGAAATATAATTCATCTTCTCTATGAGACTGTTCCATAAAGGAGCCCTTACGATATTAATAATGGAGCTATGAAACGTATAAATAAACATTAAATGAAACGTACAAACTTGGGTGAAGTTAGGGAATGAGTACATGATGGTGAAATCATGGTTGAAAGGATTCATGTACTTGGTTTGGTACATCAGCTCCACTCTTTTGCATTTGTAGATCACCAGTTCTTGTCTACTTTGCAACTGTATTGCAAGTTTTAAATCATATTAATGCACAAGATTACAAATTGATTAAATTATAACCCAACAACCCAGGATACAATTTGAACTTCTTGTCTCCTCCTCTATCTCAAGATGGGTGATATTTGTGATAAGAAAACAATTGCATTCAAAGTGCAATACAATTCATCGTGAACTAGTTCTCACATCCATGTCTCTATCATTTATATTTGAATTTTGTTATATAAAGATGATGGGATATAATTAAATCAATTTGTAATGTTGTGCATTACTATGCATTAAAAGTTGTCAATATAGTTTCAAAGTAGAGAGGAACCAATGATTTATGATATAAAAAGTTGGAACTGACATAGAAAACCCAGGCCATGAATCCATTTAGCCACAATTTCAGCATCTTGTACTCATTCCTTGACTTCACCCAAATTTGTAGTTTTCATTTAATGTTGATTTTTATGTGTCATGGTGTCAATATTAATATGGTAAGTGCTCCTTTATGAAACAAGATCATAGAGAAGATGATTTATATTTCAAAGGAATTCGAAATATCATTATTTCAATGCATATAAATTAAAATAAACTTCTGAAAAGTGTTAATTTACTTTCAAATTGTATATGGTTCCAAAGCAATGACACCAACACAAGTGCGGAGCAACTAAATTTATGCATCGGTGGCATTGAGGTCTAAAACCATATCTATGTATTAGATCTATAATAGATCTAGGAATTAAAGACAATGTTAAGGTGTTCTTACTAAAAAATTAATGAAGCTATGAAATAGATTATAGCAAATTATATTTATATCTTAGTTTTATAGTAATATATATTTCAAATGTAAAATTTTTGATCTAAATTTCAAATTTACGTATAGTTTTATTTTCGATCTGATCTAAATCTAGAGAATAACCCCCCCCCTCTTTTTAACTACATCTTATCATTAAATCTAATATGGCTGATAGATCTAATATAGCTTTACTTGATCTAGAAAAAATCTAATATAGATCCATCAAATATAGGAAGGTCCATAAGTCCAACGGTTAGAACCTAAGCTCAGATACCAAATGTAAGGTCCCTATAGGCCTTAAAGATAAATTATTTATAAAAACAATAATTCATAAGAATTTTCTATGAACTATAATTCATTTCTATGAGAGAAAGATTATCATAACAATGATTCAAATGAAAATAGGAGGAAATATACCTGCAATCCAAAGAATTATTGACATCGTTATCTCTAGATCTCCTCAAGCAATGAGGGAAAACAACATGGGGGGATGACTCTCCACCCAACCAACCCCTCAGTGAGACACTGAGAGCTCTTGATCCCCCAACCAATAAATCATAGCAAAATCTATTCTCTTCCCATACCTAACCATTGCTATCTCCATTCCAATCTAAGAAGAATGAATTCCCTTTACCTCCAATCCTTCCTTTTTTATAGATTTTCTCTCTTTTCTTTGGTATTTGAATTGAGTATATTTTATTTGTTTTAATTAAAAAATTTGTATTATTTATTTAATTTAATATTATTAGTCATAGTTATCATATTATTGGTGGTGAAAAGTGTTTCTTTAATATTAAATTTAATTGAAATAAATATTTAATCAATTATTTATTATTTTAATATTGAATTTGGTTTTCCCATACTTTTATTTATAGTTAAATTAATAGTATTTTTGGGTTGTTACAATCAAGCTATGTTAAATATCGGGTCGGTAGGAGGATAAGGGATTCCATTGTGATGTTTTTATTGTACTATTCCATAGTTGAGAAATAGTAATGGAGTGGATCTTAGAGTATAATGGAGGAAGTAGGATCTATCCTGTAATAACACCACAAGACACAATGTTAGAGGTAACTCCACAGTGAGTACCAATTTCTTTGTATTTCCATTACATATTGGAGAAGAAAATAGAAAGGCATTGTTCTCACTTATGGCTATGTTTTTCCCCCATAGTGGGTTTTCCTAAAATATATATTATGTTATGTATGTGGATGTGTTATTTTTATCTAGTTATTTCACCTTTAGTTTGAGTTTATTTATCATTCTATGGAAGTAAGCTAACATGATGAATTAAGTTTTAAGATTCATTGTGATGAACTTATCTATCTAAATATCCATTATAGTATACGAATTAAATTGGTATGAGATAAAATTTGTTTTAAGTTTGTTACTAACTGTAGGATCTGCGATATGGTAAAATAAAGAAAAAAATCCTCAAACCTTATCCATGGGAGATAAGTCTGATGAAGGATTGAGGTGTGAACATGAACAATAGTTTAAAAACCCAGAAATACAATTCATTGATATATTGCACATTATGTCAATCCTCATGATGGTTTTGCATAGAAATTTCATTGATTTTAGTTCCTATTAACTTGGAGAATGAATTATAGGGGAAATCAAGAGACAAAGGTGACTAGAAAAAGAAGCTGATGAAAGAGCTCAATAAAGAGCAACCAAGTATAATGCCATTGCCACTTCCCAACCATTACTTATGATTGAAGCAAAAGTAGATATCAAGTGTAATATCCTAGTATTTTATTCTCCTATGTTGATTAGTTAATCTTGAAATTACATTATTTTGAATGTTTGTACCAAGTATTGAAAAAATGAACACCATTGATAGTAATTATTATGTAAATGTAATTACATTGTTTATATTATCCTCCACATAAATCAAATGGGAATAATTGAAAATAAGAGAAGACATAGTCTCACTAGAGGGTAAGTTGACTTATGGAAAATCAAATACAACTTACAAATTATACTTTACTTTTTTTATAACATAAGACTATAGAAATGGATCTTTCCAAAACAAGAAGAGTTTATATGATGTATTTCAATTACAATGCATCTAAAGGGATTTTATAAAAGTATAATATACAATACAAAAGAAAATAGAAACCAAGAAATGGAACACATTTTTTCCTTTAGGAAAGAGTAAGAAAAAAGAAGACACACTCATCTCCCAATAACCAAAACAAACTAGAAAATTGGGATATTCAAGAGGAAATACATGATAAGTTAAGTTTGAGTATTTGCATGAGAAAATGACCTGAATTCTAGTCCAAATGGATTCAGTAAAGAAACTCTCTATGGCCATAGAGTGAAGCACTAGGGGAGTTGTTAGGAAATCTTTTCCCTGTGTTGAACCTACAAAGGATTGGTAAAAGTTATTATTGAATTTCTATAGTAACAGAGAACATAAACCTTTCAAGTTTCCCATGCTTATGAGCAATGTAAAAGTATGAGGCATCGAACCATAAGGTGTGTCTATTGGTTATTGAAGGTTGTGTTTCTAGATGATTCACGCCAAGACATTAACTAGGAAAGTTCATGATTATGTTAACCCTAGTGGGATTATGGCCTAGCTTGGGGGTGACTAGAAGGGAAGAGAGAATAAAGTGTCCTGACTAGTATATGGTTGGGTTGTTTGCGACTTCCCATTTGATTTGTTTGAAGGACTTATCAGGAGGAGAAAATAGGTGACTAAAATTTGTAAAATATTTTTGGTTAAGAATAATTTTTTTCAATATTTATTTATTATTGTGCTTAATAGCAAAGTTATGAAAGGGAATCGAAAATTGAATATGTTGCTTTTATGAAAAGAAAAAGATATATTTTTTTCTAGTTATTATTTTGAATCAATGGAACTTTGAATATATTTTTGTTAGTTTATTTTTAAAGATTCATTATTGTTTATTTAGCCTTACAAGGGATTCATTAATTGTCCTTTTATAAATATGAACATTAATTTTACTCTAAATTTTATATTTGAAACATATGACTCGGTTTACCCTAGGCTAACTATTTACATAGGTGGTTTTCAAATAAAAAAATAGTAGACACCAACAAAATATCTTAAAAAATACAATAGTAGTTTATATGTTGCTTTATTTAATCTCAAAATTTGTTTCTAATCTAAAACAAGGAAAACAATTATAAGCCTTTTATATATAGGAAAGCATTCAGTAACAATAAAATATGGAACACCTATAGGAATAAACCCTCATTAAAATAAATAATAGTATTTATATTAATCAAGAAATATATAATTTGATTACCATTGAATATATCCTAAGATTTTGTTATAAAACAAGGGTTTGCTTGCAGGACCAAAATCCAAGTTGAGAACTAAAGGAAATAAGGTAATATAGAGAAGGAAAAGAGAAATCGTATCTATAGTATGGAAATATTTTTCGATCATGCTTAATCAAATACATAGCCATGGTGTTCTACGTGTATACCAACCTTTGTATTAAAGAATATAAAAATAAACATTTTGAACAATATCTACAAATCCATTGTCAAAGTTGGCACTAGCCATATTGAAATAAATTAAGAAATTCTTATGAAGGATAATCCATATCAATTATTAAAATATTAGCTAATAAAAAGTTACAATCTAGTCCACGACCCATAGAGTCAAACCTAGAATCTTAGGTCAGAGCTTAATTATCTAGTACAACCATAACTTACAATTAATTGAGGAAACGTGATTTGCAAGGATTCAAATGCGAACAGTAGCTCCTCAACATTATGATGCCCTATTACGAAAGATGAACTCTATTCATTTTGAGCCTACCATTGGAAGGAACACTTATGAACTTAGTAAACAATGGGTTGAGTAGGGTCAAAACATGTCCAATGAAATTGCATTCCCACAACACATCTAACCTGTAAACAACATAACAATTAGCTATTTGTTCGCTTATTAGGGGAAAGTAGTATCATGAAGAATTCATGTCGAGTAGTGAGTTATTACAAGAAATAAATAATTACCTTGATTTTCCTTTATGTCCAATTGCTTGGAGAGGACGAATATCCCTGAATGCTTTAGTTCAAAACCAACTTGATAAAATGCCCTCGTAAGCACATAACACAAAAGAGCGCTCATCATAACAATAAAGAGAAATGGGAAATATATCCTAGTAAGAGCTATAAATAAAATAGGACAGTAGATTTTGAATCGTACAAGTATAACCCTCGTATGACATGGGAAGATAAAATTGAAAAGAGAGGGTAAATAAATATTTAGATATGACAGCCAAGTTTTCCAAGCTTAAACATGAAAGAAGAAGAAATCATATAATCTAATACCAAAAAACATATGACCATGAGTTTACATGTACCATAACAGAGGGATCCTTTCCAATCGCAAGATAGGGTTGTGTCTCTCAGGGTAAGCCTATGGACTGAATACCAACCACACATCTATGCAACACACAAGAAACATGTTAGTGGGTTTATCTATTAGTAAAAAATAAACTACTAGCTTTTGTAAATTTTGTCAATACAAGAAGAACAACCCAAATAGG
>NWUY0300018114.1:14660-29989 GCA_004151065.3 Larix sibirica
CCTAAGTGCCACCTGCGTTTTCTACAACTCTTTGACTTTGTTATACTTCTGTACTTTCTCCCTTGCTGGTTCCTGCATCCTACCTAGATGAGCTTCTAGAGGCAGCCCCCTTTGTTTCTGTCATGACTCCTGGAATCCCTTACTACTCAAATAACCAGAAGAGCTTGTGCAAATCGACCTGCTCGTTCATAAATTGCTCAGTTTGTTCGGCTCGCTGGTAGCTTTGACAACAATGCANATGACTTTTGAACTTCTGAACACTGATGATGAACACTTGACATGTTCATGACTTTGTTGGCTCACTTGAAATCCAACTAAGTACAACTTAGTAAGCAACACCGAGTATTACAGTAATGTTAATAAATGATCAAGGTATGGCTTTAGCAATGATTACAAATACATTAATGATACATATGAGTGTGTCGTGGCAACATTTGAAGAATACACCCATAATTATAATAAATCTTTGTTTTTGAATTAACATCAGTAGTTGCTTGTGCTGATGTTATATCCGTAGAATGATGAATGAATCATAAGTGTGTGGTAAAGTATCTGCTATCCTTGTTAACATTTCCACATTTTTTACAGTCGATTTATTTGCAGTTGTGTCTAGTTGGTTGCACACAGGAAAGTAAATAAATCCAGAAATTCTTGTTTCTAACTTGAATCACAGATTGCCATGTTATAACAGGCAGTGGGTCTTATTTATGAAGAGCTTCCAGCCCTTAAATTTCTTGATCTGAGTAACAATCGCCTGAGGACCGGGACAGATTCTTTGCCTATATTTTACAATCTCCGGACGTTGGTTCTTAATAATTGTGGCCTAGCTTGGAAGCAGGTAATTTGAGTCCGTTCTTTTGCTTGGGAGCCATGTCATTTTATACCTGGCAGGATTGCAAGGGTGCTATGATGTTTGATTGTACATCAATCATTGATTCTGAAAATTTAAAACAATATGGAATTAAACAGGTGGAGAGGCTAAAAGGATCCCTTCCTGCTATTGAAGAACTCCATCTTGGTGGGAATAGGTTAAGAACTATTGAGGTATGCAATTCTGTTTCCATTTATTTATTTTTAATGCTTCATTTAGGTATGGAAAGAGATGGAAAGGTAAATTATGGAGTTTGTAACAGTGGTCATTGTTCCCTTCAGTTACAGTGCATTTTCTGTTGACCAGCTTGTGCTATTACCAAAAAGGGCATATAACTTTATAAGTGTTAGCTGAAATTGTTCTTTAGTTAGCAGTGTTAAAATAATTTGGAAAGTGATATCAAGCACGCTTAAATGCATTCAAAAGTACTGGATAATGTCTTGAAATTCCGATCTGATGAGCAAATTCAGATGGATTTTTTTTGATCTGGCCTAATTTCCTTCTATCCAAATATCTCCAGCTGGCTGCAAAGTATCCTTCTACAATTATTAATGTTTCTCTCTCATGGTATCATTACGATGTTTTCCCTAGGTAATTTACTAGAAATACAGAGGCACTGATTAAAGTATTTTATATGTCACTTTTAGTTGTTCTGAGCATAATATATCATATACATACAACTAACCTTAGCTGGAAAATTCTGGTTTATTTCCCACGTTTTTGCAACAAAGAAATAAATTAAAAATAGAACAGAGTCACAGACTATACTATCAATATGATCATATTCCTCTGTCTATTTCGACATGGCTAGGAACTCTGTGAAATGCAGAACTCTGTCATGTGTAGAACTCTGTCTTGTGTAATTTGCAGCAAGTATTTCTTATATTTGAATAGATTACCTAGTTCCTTTTTCTGACATAGATACTGCTACCTCCCAGACCTACACTTGAAGATATTCAAGTCCTTGAATTAAGTGCAACCATAGAGGCACTTAAGAAGGTTGCCTGCTGTCGCCAAGGCAAGTCTTCTTCTCACTTTATGCCAGTTTTTTTCCAGCACGCGGGAACCCTATAAACTGAGTTTATGATATTCTTTAGAAATAAAGGGATGGTGGACTACTAAGATTAGTGTCTATCCAATTGGGTGAGGGTCTCTGAGGAGCAAAGTGCAAGGTAAGGGTACCACTCTCTCTTGGTGGCAGAGACTCTGAAAAATCTGACTCTATGTAGGAAAGATACCAAGCGAAAGATAGCCTCGAGGCAAAATGATTGGACATTGAACTTTGCCTGAATGATGGGCTGCGGAACTGTATGCTTGCATCGGATGATGCGCCTGAGAAGCAAGGTCTGAACTCTCTCCATCCGAGCCCAATCTGTCTGTGTCAAGCTCGTTGCCTAGATCTCAGAGCCATAGAGTATTGTGGGTATGATAGTCGCCTCCATGAGGTAGAGTTTGGACGAGATGTCCTGAAACTGGCCCTGAAAGCAATCTCTCTCGACGAGGGCCAGGGAACATTAAGCTGTACATGCACGTAATTGATTTGTATGTACTTGCAAGGAATGAATTTATGCTTGTATGGAAGAGGAATTCAAACACCATATAAGTTTATAACCAATTTAAGATTCGTACGACTGTACAGATTCATACAGAAGTGTACAAAAAACACAAAAACCGATTTTTCAGCCATTTTTTTTTACTTGCACGAATGAGTTAATGGTGGATTGGTAAAATTTCTCCATTCTTTGTCCAGTTCAGTAGATTTAAGAGAAGATTGGATCTATTCTTATATGAAGTGGTGCCCATATTTAAAGATTTGGAGGTTTTAGTTGCTGATTTAGTGTTTTTCTGTAGATTTACGTAGAAATCAATTATTTTGGTGCGGTTTCTATCCGATATGACTTTTTGAGCTGTTTGAGAGTAGATCTTTCTAGACTCGCATGTTTTATAGTGGTTTAGAGCTAGTATGCAAGGGTTCTAACAGGTATTTTTTAACATTTTACTCTGTTATGGTATATTTTACTCCATTTGTGACTTATGATTATGGCCCCTTTTAACGAACAACACGTCGTAATCCAACCAGAGATTCTCTGGAAATAACTACAATACTTGGAAGCAACATATGTTGGCCATTTTTAAATACACGTGCTTGGTTGACATTGTCCTAGGTAAGGATACTCGCTACACAATTGTGGGTAGAGATTGAGACAAGTTTGATGAGCCAAATGGAGAAGCAGTAATGTTGCTTAAGTTGTCCATTACGAATGCTATGCTTCTCAAGGTCCATACATGGAAGACTTCCACAACGATGTGGAAGCATTTGAAAGATCTGCATGAGACTTCAGACAAGGGTCAGGCCTTCTTCTTGAAGAACATGTTGTTCTCGATTACGATGAATGAGAGTGCCTCCTTATGAGAGCATTTACTCAAGATCAAGGATATTTGAGAATCGTAAGATGCCATTGACCGCAAGATGGAAGAAGAAAACATGGTGATAATCATGCTGAAAAGGTTACCGCATGCTTATGAACACTTTATTGAGACCTTAAACATCACCTCTATGGTAATGTCTTGAATTTTGATGAGCTTTGCAATAAGCTCTTATGGCGGGACATATGGAAGAAAAAACTTGGTAGAAGTGGTGAGGTAAAGGGTTCAGAACAAGCCTTTGTCACCAATTTCAAGGGCAAAGTGAAATGGGAAAAGAAGAAAGGACAAGGCAGTGGGGAAGATGCCACAAGGAGTCGAAAGAACATCACTTGTCACTATTGTGGCAAGGCAGGCCCTTTGAAGAAGTTCTGCAGAAAGAGGTTGGCTTAAAAATATTAACAAGGAGTCCTCAATAGAAGGTTGATGTCGCAGAACAAACAGAGTAGGAGTCAACCTTCTATGCATTCATGGCCAAACAACTAAGTGATAACAACATGTCATCTACTCGGTACATCAACTTAGGTTCATTTCGCCATTTCACCAACATACATGATTGGTTCATGGAGTACACTCGCATTGACTTGAAAGATTCAGTGATCTTCAGTGGTGGTGAAGAGTAGACACTAGACAGTTGTTGGCAAAGGAGATGCTCTGGTTTTCTTTAGAGGGAACATGCTTGTTCTCCTTAATGTGCACTATATGTGCCAAGTATGGAGCTTAATTTGATATCAATTAGTCATATTTGAGACCTTGTTGTTGTTAGCTTTAGCAATCATAAATGCTATATAGTTGACAAGGAGACTCAAAAAACCATTGTTCATGGTGTGGAGGATCATGGACTCTTTAGATTAGTCAATATTGGACAGGTCATAGAGCTTGGATTAACAACCAAGAGTGCATTAAACATCAGTATACATTGTCATCAACGATATGGGCATTATTAAAGCTCAAACTAACATGTGTGATTAAAGCCCAAAAGAATGATGCTAACCCAATCACAACCTAGAGGGGTTACCCCTTGTCACCTTAATATCTCCCTCTCTACACTTTAGGTTGGCTCTTATCCAACTCAAGGGGGGCTTCCCTATGGATAGGATTGCTAAAGCTCGAAAATGATGCACAAGGTGATATGAAGAGATGGCCTTAGCAAAACAGATTTTTGTGTTGTATATAGAAATAAAGGGGTGATGGGAGGACCATGAAGACTAGTGCCAATACCCAAGGCAAATAGAGTCAAAGGAAAAAAGACCAATGAAAGGGTGAGTTCATGAAGAGTTAGGGAAATTAGGATTGTTTGCACATGCCACTAATAAACCCTAACATGTTGTGAAATGAATGTGGAAATCAATAGGAGATCCCATGTAGTGCCAACTCAAAACAATGCCAACTACGGCATGACTCATGCAATGAAGAATTAAAATAGCAACACCTCTTAAACGATCACAAAAGCAATAGTAATGCATTCATGCATATACCAACAAAGGGGTGGAGTAGATTTTCTCTCACAACCCTTCCAATGAGATAAATTTGTTTTTCTATGGCCCTAATCAACAAGTCTAATTATTCCACAAATCACTTGCAACTTTAAAGATAAGAACAAGGAGAACCACACTTACAGATGGAGAAGAAACCCTTACTTTGATTTGCACCACGAAAGATATGTCTATTAGGCTCCAAAAGCAAGAGAGCTCTCAAATTCCAACCATGGAAGCAATGTTATTTTTCTTCACCTTTATTCTTCAAATGGAGTCTACCAAATCTGAAAATGCACATGAGCATACCTCATACCGATGCCAAAATGTGTGGAGTCGCCAAGGTGAACTTGAGATTCCTTCAAACATTGCTTGCTTCATCCCTAAAAATAACCAATCTTCAAAAATCTACAAGGACAAGGCCCCGAAGGGCTTCATCCCTTCATGGACTCGCCATGAGAAGAGAAATCTGCAATAATAACCTCCCACAAAATCTTATGAAGCATGATCTTCAAAATTTTCGGGAAAAGGGGCTTTATCCTCGCCAACGACACCAAAATGTTACAACTTGAACTAGCATGTATGATCAAAGCCCCAAAGAACAAAGCTAGCCCAACTATAACCTAGAGGTGTTGCCCATTGTCAACTTAGTAATTACCTCCCTACACCCTTGGTTGGCTCTTCTCCAACTCAAGGGGGGCTTCCCTAGGATAGGATTACTAAACCTTAGACATTCATGCACAAGGTGATTTGGAGAGTTGCTTTAGCAAATTAATTTTTTGTTGTTTTAGTTTATGATAGAGGGATGACAGGAGGACCATGAAGACTAGTGCCAATCCCCAGGGAAAATGGAGTCAAGTGAAGCTAGTCCAACATAGGTGTTGGTTCATAAAGGGTTAGGGAAATTAGGGCTGATTTCACAATCCACAAATAAACCCCAATTGGCTACAAAATGATAAATAGAAGTCACTAGGAGATCCCATGCAATGCCGACTCAAAGCAATGCTAACTAGGGTATGACTCATGCAATGGGGTATTAAAATATCAACACCTCTTAAACGATGAAAAAAGCATTAGTAATAGATTCATGCATAAACCAACCAAGGGATGAAGGAGATTTTCTCTCACAAGCCTTCCAATGAGACAAATTTGTCTTTCTATGGCCCTAATCAACAAGTCTAGTTATTCCATAAATCACTTGCAACATTAAAGATGAGAACAAGGAAAACCACACTTATAAATGGAGAAGAAACCCTTACTTTTATTTGCACCATGAAAGATATGTCTATTAGGTTCCAAAAGAGAGAGAACTCTCAGAATCCAACCATGAGAACAAATAAGGAAGATGCTCTCTTATATGGGAGAGGAGCGCAAGTTCTTTGCATAAAATAATAAGAGATCTACCAAAACCCTAGATCTATCCTAGGGAGGAGTAAACAAATAAAATTACTTATAAAATCTAACCAACTCTAAGAAACATCCATAATATGAGGTGGTCAATGCCACATGTACAATGTCTAAGATACATAAGGCCCAAGCGTATCTCTAGGAAATGAGGGAAGACAACAAGTAGAAGCAACATCCTAGCTTCTAAAGGATCTCCAAGGCAAGCACTCAACAAGAAATGGTCCAAAAGGTGGAGCACTTCCTCATAAAGGTGAACACTCTCCATGAAAAGGCTCCAAAAAGGTACATGTGAGAAAAATATGGTGCAGTAGTTTAAATGGCAGTTTTGGATTTTCCAACTTCCTCAATATTTATCGCCTAACCCTAGAACTCCAAGATGGTCCAAGAAACTCCAAGAAGACCAAGAAACATTAGCATAGAGAGAGAGAGAACAAGTACAAGTGAAGACCTAAGAGAGAGAGGAAGTGCGTACTCTTCTCTAGGTCACATCTCTAAACAAGAGTGAATAAGAATGAATGTGTTGCGGAAAGACTCTCTCCTTCCTCTATTTATATGAGAGGTAAGGGAGGCCAACAATACTATGTGGGCACAAGTCTTTATAAGCAACCTACATGAGCCCTTGTAGGCTAGCACAAGTGAATCGAAATGTCCACTCTAAAGTACATGTGTCATGTTCCAAGATGATGTCATACACAATAAGGGATCCAAGATGATGTAGCTACACAAGGTAAGTCCACATGCCTTTGTCACAAGCCTCAACAGACTCCATTGTTCCTCCTAAGCAATGTACTCCATTGGGCATCTACCCCTTGCAAGAAGATTGGCTTTAGGCGTCCCTTAGCCATATCCAATGCATCAAACAAAAATCCAAGTTGGCACATGCCATTTATGGCTAGAAGACCCCTCCATGATGCGAAACATTGCTCATCTCAAGTAGGGTGCCATCCAAGCAAGTGGTTCCAGCATGTGGCCATCATGAAGGACGTCCACCAATCAAGCAAGAGAACTCCAATGCTTAAGGGAAGAACACCAAACCAACACCATCCTAAAGTCAAGCATCCATTGAGCAAGATATTTCGAATGTGCATATCCATCACGGACCATCTCTCATGCTCCAATGCATCTTGGACCATCCAAGGGCTAAACATACACCATGTANACACTTACAGATGGAGAAGAAACCCTTACTTTGATTTGCACCACGAAAGATATGTCTATTAGGCTCCAAAAGCAAGAGAGCTCTCAAATTCCAACCATGGAAGCAATGTTATTTTTCTTCACCTTTATTCTTCAAATGGAGTCTACCAAATCTGAAAATGCACATGAGCATACCTCATACCGATGCCAAAATGTGTGGAGTCGCCAAGGTGAACTTGAGATTCCTTCAAACATTGCTTGCTTCATCCCTAAAAATAACCAATCTTCAAAAATCTACAAGGACAAGGCCCCGAAGGGCTTCATCCCTTCATGGACTCGCCATGAGAAGAGAAATCTGCAATAATAACCTCCCACAAAATCTTATGAAGCATGATCTTCAAAATTTTCGGGAAAAGGGGCTTTATCCTCGCCAACGACACCAAAATGTTACAACTTGAACTAGCATGTATGATCAAAGCCCCAAAGAACAAAGCTAGCCCAACTATAACCTAGAGGAGTCACCCACTGTCGCCTCAATGACTCCCTCTCTACACTTTAGGTTGGCTCTTCTCCAACAAGGGGGACTTCCCTAAGAATAGAATTACTAAAGTTTAGACAATCATGCATAAGGTGATTTGGAAGAGTAGCTTCAACAAAATAGTTTTTTGTGTAGTAGTATATAGAAATAAATGAGTAATGGGAGGACCCTAAAGACTAGTGCCAATCCCTAGGCCATTGGAGTCAAAGGAATCTAGTCCAACAAAGGGTTAGTTCATGAAAGGTTAGGGAAAATCAGATATGTTTGCACATGCCACTAATAAAGCCTAACATGCTGAAAATCAATGTAGAAATCAGCTAGGATGTCCCGAGATCAGTGCCACATCAAAACAGTGTCAACTAGGGTGTGCCTTATACAATGAAGTATCACAAATTCTTACTCTATAAAGATGACTCGAAACAATGTAATAGTCAAGCATAAAACATCAAAGGGAGATAGAGGGATACAGATCTCACATAAAACCCTATAAAGATGACTCAAAACAATGTATTAGTCATGCATAAAACATCATAGGGAGATAAAGGAATACAGATCTCACATAAAACCCTTCCAATGAGACAAATTTGCCCTTTTTATGGCCCTGTTAACAAGTTCTAGCTTATTCTATCATCCATTGACAACATTAGAAATAAGAACAAGGAAGCCACACTTTGAATGGAACAGAAACCATTACACTTCAAGCTGCACAATAAAAGATATGTCGATTAGGCTCCAAAAAAGAGGGAGCTTTCAAAATCCAACCATGAGTACAAAAGAGGAAAAGCCTCTCTTATATGAGAGGATTTCAACTTCCTTTACAATAAAATAATAATAGATCTACCAAANTCAACTTCCTTTACAATAAAATAATAATAGATTTACCAAAACCTTAGATCTATCCTAGGGAGGAGTAAACAAATAAAAACTCCTCTAAATTCTAACCAACTCTAACAAACATCCATAATATGAGGTGGTCGATGCCACATGTACAAGAAACAACCCATAAGCTTCTCCATGCAAAAGGAGGAAATAACTCCAAGTGGGACGCCTCTCATTATAGTAAGGGAATAAACCAAGTACTGAAATCCACCATATATGGCACTTCCCAAACATAGCTACGATGAGTGAGATCCACCTTCTTGAAGACAGGGTACCAAACTATTGAAAAACGACCTAATAACCAGCAAAAACGGCCTGAAAGATGACTCCAGCGTTCCCAAACTACTAGGAATCTGGTTGAGCATTTTGTACCTTTGAAAAGGTCTTGGAAATAGCTTTCCAACTACATATGGCACTTCTCAAACAGAGCTAGGATGTGTGAGATGAGGCTAAGCATTCTATACCATTGAAACAATGAAAAGGGCTCGAAAGGAGCTTTCCAACCATATATCATATGTCCTCATCTAAGCAAAGATATTGGAGAACCAAGGGCTTGAAATCAAGGTCCTATTTTGCTAAATTCGCCCTAGGATAACCCTGAAAACCAACTGCAAAATGTGAGCAAATGCCAAGAGCTCAACACCACCTTGAAAATCATTAATATGCCATCCAAACCATCATCAACATCCCTATTGAAAATTGTGATGAAAACTACAAGTGGACACTCGTGCAATATGGGGGTAACAGAGTGCACTGTGCTAGTGCTATTATTTTCTCCATTTATTGTAGGTTTTAGAGTTTGATGATGGTTCCATTCAATCCTTCACTCTCTTATGGATCTTAACACCAAATTCCAACAACCATATCAAATGTACAAATGAATCAAGCAAGTTACGCATGCCCTCAATGTCATTCAATTAGCAAAGTTGGATGAATATTCGATATCATCTATGTCAAAGAAGAAATTGACAAATTCCTAGAAAGACTAAAAGCATGATTGTTTAATGAAGGAAAAAGTCCTTTCATTATCAACATTGCAAGGCAGGTATAAGAAAACTTGGACACCAATGATTTAAGAAATCAAATAACACCAAATACTACTACAATAAAGGTTCATACAAAGTGGCAATGAACTCAAGAATAGATGCATATGGAGGCAAAATACTTTTTTATGACTTCAATGAGAGTTGTATTTCACCAAGATATATAGCAAGTGAATAACTTCCTCTCATGTCAACTCTATGAAAGGAATATTTTGTGACATCAAGAGTACCCTCTACTTTGAATTCCACAATGTGTGACACATGGCATGATAGGATCGGTTCACATGTCTCTCGAAATAGACCAATATCCTAAACATATATGTTGTGATAGCTAATGACATCATCTTGCCACATGGCATGTTAAAATCCTTTCCCGTGTTATTTGCCATTAACAATATCAATCAAATCATGAGTTGAGGTACCAATTTCCTTAAGCATAAGACTCCAATTAAATTTATACGAAGAATGTTGCTCAAAAAATCCTTGTATCCCTTTCTTCCTCGAGTTATCAAAATGCTTGTCTATCTTCTAGGTGGCTCATGTTGATTGGTATCCAATCTAGCATGTGTCACATTTTGATTGTTGTTTGTCTCCCAACATGTCACCTCCTAATTATCTTTCAAAACAAAGAGTTAGGAACCTTGATACCTAGATATTCTCAGAGTCTTTATTGTCAATCTATCAAGGAATCCTCACTTGGTAATAAAACTTTACAACCTCAAAAGGCCTTGACCCGATAAGTTTGACCTAGCCATGCAACACATAGAGATTTCATAATTATCCTTCCTTTATTTTATTCCTTTCCATGACTCTACCACATAGCATAACCCAATCAATCCACCTAGCAAGCTTTGATTGGCCTTCTAGATGTTTATGTGTCATGATAACATCAATCGAGCTATGAGCCCATCAATCTATCAAGGTATTAAAAAGAGGCTCAACATATGAGATAGACAAATGATGCTTGACTTGACCAGCAAACCAACTTATTCATTGGCCTATCGATGGTCTTGAGGAAAACCATGTAGCGCTCAAAATAGCTTGATGACACATGTGATGATTTGACTTGTCCAAGTGAGTGTACATCTGCCAACCATTGATTGATATATGTGTCTTCCTCCAGTTTATGCATCGATTCAACTAGCTAGTGTATCTCGTTGACATCAAATTGCAATGTCACATGTGTCATCCTGTCACATTTGCATGTATAGTTTGTCTTTTGCCAACATAGAAGGGTCCAATGTATAGGTGGCATGGTTTCATTGGTCCATATGGTTGTACCTAATTGGTCCTTGTAACAATTAGCCTATTAGGACATCAAGCTACTGGGGTATTGAAAAAATTTAAAAACCAAGGGCCACATACTTGAGATGGTCAAACAAGGGCTGACTTGACGATTGGGCCAACACAAAATAATTTTTTGAAAAAAAATCTTTGAGACATCAAGGTGGTCAAGGTATCAAGGAAAGAATAGAACACATTGGATAACTGAAGTCTGAATGATATTGACCCGAGGTCCCTTTGACTTGAAAGGACCCATGCTTGATTAAGTCCTAAAACATAAAGAAGAGCCTAATCATGTTTGATCCAAGATACAAGGTGAAGTAAACAACTTTGCTCCAAGGGCATAACCCAATGCATTGAATAAACACCCATTGTCCAACACTTGGAAAATTTCAAAAGAACAATAAAGTTATAAACTCTACAAGGGCACCCAAGATGAATAACGAAAACCATGAATCTAAAAGTCAAAGTCAAGCACAACTAACATTAAGCCTAAAAAATTAATATACCTCCCAAAATCACCATGAAACTTGCAACTCCTCTATTTCCTATTATATTCATAACCAAAGCAAAACCCCGAAACCTGAAAGACCTACTACATAATAGTCATTCTATCTATACATAGGGCTTTCTGAATAAATTCAAAGGGGAAGTAATCCTCTATAGATATTGTCTAATATTCTAAGATTTTTACATTATGGCCAAGCATTATAATACACTATTGCTATTATTTGAGAGCTATCATATGTCAAAAATGTGTTTCCAACCAGCTCTTGGCTTATAACAAGTCACTCATCTCCAGCAAGTGTGGCCAGCAAAGAAATGTTTAGAAAGGTAGAACAAGCCCAAAAAGATATTTCTTTTACTTTTCCACTAGTGAATGCCATAATAACCTCGCAGAAGAATCTTGTGATTAAGTTGCAAAAAGAAATACTGCCCCGGAAGAATAGTACAAGACAATTCCAACAATGAAAGCCGTCAAAAAGCAAGATTTAGCTGATTTTCAACAAGATTATGCCACACCTTGCTAAAACTCGAGAGAACCTGAATCATTTTCTAAGATGTAAGGATCGCACAACAAGCCCAAAGATCACAAATGGAAAACTAAAGCCCCAAAGACTTTAAAATAAATTTGTCATTAATGACATTAGGCTATTCACACAATTATAAACAAAAATGTTGAATTAAATCTAAGTTTGATTTGCAACAGGTTGCAAAAAATATCATCAGCTGGTAAACCAACGAACATAGCTTTAATATGTCATGAATGTTCACAAGACTGTTACATAAAACAAGTTGTGTACACAATTGAAAAGATTGTAGAAACATTATCTCCAAAGGCTAAAACACTGGAAGCAAATATTATCTAGTGTAGGTGAGTAAAACAAGTACAATGAGAAAACAGAGGATCGAGGGAATAAAGGGGTGCATGGAACCCTATTGTAATTGAAATCAGTTATTTAACATCATAAAAAAAGTCACTAACCAAATCATAAGCAATTGTTTGGTTGCACCAGTGAGCCAGTGGTGGTACAAGTATTCGCCCTGCATACAACTTACTAACGTCAGAAGCCTAAACAAAACTTTATTTATTAACCAAAAGAAATGGTAGCTAAACTACGAGAGTTTAGAAAAGATTCCATGGACCAAAATAAACTTCGTTCAGAAGAAGGCTAACATTCTATCTTTTTGACCTTTTCCAGTTTGAGATCACTGGATTCCGGTCAGGCAATCTTTGCCAAAATTACAATTTGGATTGATAAAATTGTTTTTTTCAATGTAGAAATGGATTGAGCACCCTTGAATACCAATACATCCAGGTTGTGCAATGTTAACATCAGAAATCAGCAATTCCATCAATCCAAAATTATTCTAGCTGGATTTCAGGCCAAAAAAGCTGGTTTCCCTTCCTGTTAATTTGAGCAGCCGGAATAGGGCCAATTCATACCGCAATTATACTACGGCAAATGTTTATTGTTGTCAAATAACTACAATCCTAGCGAAAGTGGGGGAAACAGTGTGGACTTAATTAAAACATTGCTAAGAAAGTCAATAAAGTTTCAAGATGTGTAAAATCCAGAAGTTTATACCAGAATATTTTTGCATCAATTGAACAATGCTAGTCTCTATATGTCTACTCTGTAGTCAATCATTATTCTGATACTAACAGATATTCTCCTCCAAAATCTTGATATACAATATTTGTTAGAATTGCCTATAGCTGTTCTGAATGCATTACAAGATTTACATATAATTTAAAAATGCAAGTGAAAAGTTCCGGAAATTTCACCAGATCTTGAAGTCTTTAAGCCAAAAGCTTTGGAGACCTCTTCAGTTGTTGTTTGTACTCGACGTTGAGGAAGAGGGGGCGGAATCTGCATAATATTGTGTAGACAAAAAAGTCCTCAAGTATCAGAACCAATAATTAGAAAAAAGTTAAAGCATATGAACATTCAAATAAATCCTTACTGCAACCAAGCATAATATGCATATCATACAGAAGAACTTACTTTTGAATGTGAATGCTGCCTTTTACCAGTTGGAGTGTCCATAGTTCTTTCTGTATCATTTGTTTGAGTTTGCAGACGGTCTTTATTCTTACCAGCATTTTCCTTTAAAAAGTTGTCACCAAGTTCAGTGCCATGTTCAACAGACATGCCAAGTTCAATTTCACAAGCTACCAGGTTAGGATCACAATTAGCAACTTCACTGATATCATCAACCTTCAACTTTACGCCATCCTTAATTGTTATCTCATTGCATACAAGCCCTTTTGAAACATCACAAACGGGATTTGCATTCCCTGTCCTACGTTTACCTTTTCCTTCCCTCTTTGTTTTCAACTTGTTTACATCTTTCCTTATTCTAATGACATCATTATTTATGTGACTATCTCCTGATGAAAAGGGTATATTTTCTGCAGAACCAGTTGAAACATTTTTCTTGAAATGTACAAGACCCTGATCTGCCGAATTATCTTCTTCAGCATGCACCCTCTCATCTGTCCCTGTGCATGCTTTATCTAATGGCCTTGTAGGGGTAATTTCTTGATGCAACTCCTCACAGTGAGTCATATCTTTAACATCAGAAATATTTTTTATAGCATCCATCTCTGTAGCTTCATCACAAAATATGTCCCTTGAGGCTTTAGAATATGTATTCCTGCTATTTCTGTTTCTCTTTGTATTGGATTTACTCGATCTCTCTCTTCTCCTTTTGCAACCAGTGACAGTGAATTCTGAAATAGGAATTTGAGTTTCCGGGGTCTGTTCTACTGGATTACAATTATGAATTGATTGCTCGAAATGCACCTTGTTCTGGGATGCTTGTTCAATTTCCTGGTTATCAGCTCTAGGATCAGCATCGACCTCTGAATCAGGGAACCTGCCAATGGTCTGGTTTGCATTGCTGTCTTCTATGTTCACAGTTCCTATAGACTGTATTAATTTGGCGTCATCAAGATAACCCCCACTGTCATTCTGTTTTTTTAATTCTTTGGTCCTCTTGTATCTTTGTGAAACATTCTCCTCAGTTTTAACAAGATCTTTGCCTCTTCCCCTTGTTGGGGTAATTTCCTGACGCAACTCACAGTGAGCCATATCTTTAGATTCTTTACCATCAGAATTAATATTCATGTTATCCATCACTGTACCTTTATCACATAATATGTCCCTTGATGCTTGAGAATATGCACTCCTGCTATTAGTATTTGATTTACTTGGTCTCCCTCTTCTCCCTTTGCAACCAGTGTCAACAAATTTGAAATAGGACCTTGAATTTCCAGTGGCCCTTCTTCTATTGGAGTACAATTATCAATTAATTGTTCCAAATGCACATTGTTCCAGGATGATAGTTCAAGTTCCTGGTTATCAGTTCTGTGATCAGCGTCACACTTGGAATCAGGGAACTTGCCAATGGTCTGGTTTGCATTGTTTTCTTTTATCTTCATAGTTCCTCTAGGTTTTATTAATTTGGATTCATCAAGAGAACTCCCACTGTCAATCTGCTTTTTGAAATCCTTGATCTTGTATTTTTGTGAAACATTCTTCTCAGTTTTAACAGGATCTTTGCCTATGTGAAATACTGAGAAGTTCAGAGGTTTTTCCCTCCTTAATTCACGCCAAAATCTGTTAATGTATCTTCTTGGTCTATTTGTACATGACTCTCCATATCTGATGACTTGAATCGTGGAGCTTCCGGATGTACAGATTTATTGGGAGCACCTGAAGACAGGTTAGCTTCTGATCCTTTCAAGATATTAGAATTGTCCT
>NWUY0300018124.1:19808-33604 GCA_004151065.3 Larix sibirica
AATGCTTCCAAAGGCTCTCGAATTATGATTGGAATGGATTGAGGTGTCTTAGGAAATCCGAATTCAACTATTATACACTCATACACTTATTTAATACATCCATGTCTTGAATTTATGAAGGAGTAAAAGGGGAAAATACTAGGAAAATCGATGTTAAAATCAAAACTAGCCTAGGATATTTTTGGCTTCCCAAACACTGTACGAACTTCCGTAATTTATAAAAAGAGACTTGGAATGGATTAGGGACCTAATTGAAAAGCAAAATTCAGCACTCATAAAAATCAATAGCTGGTTATTGCGGCCTTCAAACATAGAGTGTTACAAAATAGACATTGCTTGGAAAATTGTGAACAATGAACATGCAATTCGCTTCACAAACTTTAATCAAAACCCAAAGGGCCCTGAATATAGTATATTGGTCATAAAAATTACATAATAGGATTCTATAAAAATTAGAGAAATTTCAGATAAATTATGATACAAACAGATATAAAATTACTCCAAAATGTCCATATGAAAGTAGAGGGGAAACTAGCTCGAATTGATGGTTTGCTTGAAATGTTTACATAAAAGACATGGAATTTCGAGATATGGATAAAAGGTGCAGCTCAATACAGTTCTATACATAATATTCCATCACAATTGAGTCACAAAATCATTCTCCACAATTTTTATACAACTATGAGTGCGTCATTAATAGATGAACATGGACGAATGAAGAAAGATGATGCAATAGAGAACACGAGGGTTTCCCAGGAACTTAAGCGAGGGTTGGTTGCAGGAGAAGGTGGAGGCCTTTAGGGCCTCCTCTGTTTGCAAGCTGTGAAGTGACATGAGCAAAACTACCAGAGGCGAGGCCATGGAATCTCCCCTGATTATCGACAAAGGAAAAGGGACTGAAGAAGGACCTAAATCTGACCTCCTAGTTGGAACGGGAGGAGAAGGGACTAGCGAAAATGCCAATCTGACTCAGGAAGAGGGAGAATCAAGGAGACTAGGACAATGTCTACCGAAAGCTAAAAAGGTTCCTAAACTCCAAATTAACTCGGAAAGAGTTAGGATTCACATCCAATACATGAAATATCATGCGCTCATTGGGAAATTTGTAGGAATCTGGTTGGTGGAGAAGGCTCTTGTCTGGTGGATCAACACAACATGGAAGCCTCAAGGTCATTATGACCTATAGCTTGGAGCCAAAGGGTTATTTACTATGATATTCTTCAATGGGGATGATCGCACACACATATTCGACAATGGGCCGTATTTCTTTAACTTCGCGGGGCTATACCTTCAACCCTGGAAAGAGCACTTCAACCCAGATAAGGAAAATTTGACGATCACCCCAGTTTGGTTGAGTCTTTATTCCTTACCCACCGAATACTGGAAGGAGGAAATACTCACTAACATTGGAAATATGCTTGGAGTGTTTTTCAAGGTCTCTTAGCAAACAAAGAAAATGAGATACACCTCGTATGATCACATTTGTCTCTATATGGATATATCCCAAGAACTTCTGGAGGGGATCGATTTAACTTGGGAGGATGAATATTGGTTTGAGGAAATAGACTATGAACAGATCCCATTTCGATGCCGGAGATGCCATGAACATGGAAATATTTTCAGAGACTGCCCGTTAAATAAACAGACAGGAGAGAATACCAATTCGGAAGGAAAAGATCTAGAAGGGCTCACCAAAGTAGAAAATAAGAAACGGCCTGCCAAGAGAGGATCAGGACCAGAAGTTCACAAGAAATCTCAGGCCCACAATAGGTATGAATTTCTACAGATAGTAAAAGAGAAAACATCCCAGGAGGAGACACAACATAAAGAAATTGGGGATATGACAACCAATCCTGTTTCGGATAGAACAGCCAAGGACGCAGAGAAGGAAGCGGCGGGAGAAGACTGCTCCATGCAAGAGGAAGCCAGAGAAGAGATGGAACTAGGAGATATAGACTTGGATGGAATGGAGGCGGCATGCACAAAATAATATCCGATCTCTATTCCCCTGCAACAGGTATCCTTATTAGAGAAAGCTATTATAAAGACAAAAAATCTTAAATATTTGGGCATAGCCTCTAAATCCCATAAGGAAAATGAAGGAAAAAAGAAAAACAGTGGGGGAAAAGGGGACGGCGAAGCAATATCCAAAGAATTCAAATGGTTGGGAACAAACTGGTTTCCTCAGGCCAGTATCCAACTATCGATGCGGCCCTAGCTTCCTCCACCCCCAAATCGTTATAAGATGCATATTACATCCTAGAACATCAGAGGTTGCAAGAGCCTTCTAAAGACCCGTCTACTTAGACGGAAGATTGAACTAGAAAGGCCATGTATATTTTTTCTCCAAGAAACTAAATGCTCTGAAGCAACCTACAATCCCTCGAGAAGAAAATCTAGAAACATTGTGAGGTTATAGCAACGGATGCAATCGAAACGGATGGGGGCATCGACATTCTGTGGAACCCCAAGTAGGTAAATATGACTGATTGGATGGCCTCTAAGTTCATCTTATCAGTCTCCTTTCATGTAGTAGGAACCAAAGTCATAGGTTTCTTGTCCAATGTGTATGGACCGTCTACAGCTAATATGAAGAACTCTTTCTTGGACTCTTTGCTCAGCCTTAAAAGAGAGACTGGTCTATGCCCATGGGTCATAGGGGGAGACTTCAACTTGATCAGGATTCTAGACGAGAAATGTGGAGGAATCCGCTACCTGCACCCCAGTAGTGAGTAATTCTCGGAAGTGATTGAAACGTTGGAATTAATTGATGTTAGAACCTCTAACGGTATGTTCACTTGGAACAATAAAAGAGCAGGGGATAAAAGCATAGCATCCAGGATTGATAGGTTCCTAGTGTCTAAATACATCATGATGGTAGGGGGAGAAATTTTGGTAGTGGTGCTTCCCTCTATTGGTTCTAACCATTGGTCGATCAGCCTTGATTGGAAAAGAATAGGGGAGAACCTCTGAAGGCTGTTCAGGTTTGAACAATTTTGGTTCCTTCATCCTAATTTTCCGGATCAATGGAGACATTGGTGGCAGAACTATCCCCTTATTACGGGAACCCTAATGTACCAATTCCAACAAAAGCTAAGGTACCTAAAAGGTAAAATAAGGCATTTCCATATGGAAACCTTCGGGAACATTTTTCAAGGTAAAAAACAGCTAGATCTAAAGATGTGGAAGGTACAGAATGCTGCCATGGCCTAGGGCTACTCTGCGTAGTTGAAGGAACAAGAAAAAAAACTTCTAAAAGAACCCAACCTTAAGGATCAACAGGAAGAGCTCCTTTGGAAACAAAAATCTAGGAACTAGTGGTTAAAAGATGGGGAATGCAACATTAAATTTTTCCACAAAGATGTTATTCAACATCGGCATGGGAACAAGGTGGTGCGTCTAAAGAGAGGGGATGGTAGTTTTGCAAAAACGCAACCAGAGATGTAACAGACCCTGAATGAATTATTTTTAGATCTATTGGAAGAACTCATTATTAATAGATGGGTTGAGAGGGAGGAAGTCCTTCACCACATTCTGAAGTTGGTCACGGAGGACCATAATAAGTTTCTCATGAAAACAATAAGCATGGAAGAACTCGATGAAGCAATCAAGTAGATGATGACAAAGCCCCAGGTCCTGATGGATTTACAACAAATTTATTCCATACCTACTAGGACTGGTTGAAAGAGGAAGTCTTGGCAATTGTGGAAGATTCCCATCGGTCAAGAAGCATCCTTAAAGCTCTCAATACCAATTTCTTGAGGCTCATCCTGAAGGAAGTGAGCACAGAAGAACCGGGCAAGTTCAGACCCAAAGCCCTTTGCAACTTCATTTATAACATCATTACAAAGGTAATTGCAAATCGGTTATGTTCGCTCCCCCCCTGCTGATCTCTCCAAAGCAGGCGGGCTTTGTGGAAGGGCGTCAAATCCTTGATGGTATAATTCTGGTCCATGAGTCCATTCACTCCTTAAAGAAAGACAAAATACCAGGTATGCTTCTTAGACTAGACTTGTTGAAAGCCTATGACAAGCTAAATTGGACCTTCTTAGCAGAGGTGTTAAGGGATTTTGGCTTCAATATGACTTGGATTGATTGGGTAATGAGCCTAGTCTCCTCCCCCTTTTTCTCAATTCTGGTTAATGGCACACCCTCTCAACCCTTCTCGGCTTCCCGAGGAATTCGTCAGGGGGACCCCTTATCCCCATTTCTCTTCATTATTATAACGGAAGGGATGGGAAGAATGTTACGAGCAACTCATTAAAGCAATGGCATTCGGCGTTTAAACCTTTGCAATGGGTTGGCCCCCCAAACCCACCAGCAATTTGTTGACGATACCATGTTGATGGGTCCTTAGTTCAGGAAGCCAAAGGAATCAAAATAATCCTAGATACCTTTCTCAGTGCCAGTGGTTTGGAAATTAATAAGGAAAAGTCCCAAGTTTATTTTTTCAACATGTTGAGAATTACCCATAGAAACATTTTGCGTATCTTGGAATTCTCGAAAGGGCATCTCCTATCTAAATACTTGGGTGCACCCCTGATGGAATCCACAATTCGACAAGTCTCGTGGAAGGATCTTCTAGACAAACTCAAGAGCAAACTTGAATTGTGGACGTATAGAGCCCTGAATTTTCCTTTCCGCCTCATTCTAGTTAAGTCAGTGCTTCAAGCCATGCCCATTTACCTCTTCTCAGTGTTGGCTACCCCAAAAGAGGTCCTCAAACAAATTCGCAATATTTAGAGGAACTTCCTCTAGGGGGGACCCAAGAACAAAGGAAATGGGCCCTGATGAAATGGGATACTCTGTGCACACCCAAAGAGGCGGGGGGCCTTGGATTATGTGATCCACTTTGTTTTAACAGGGTGATGGGAGCCAAAATATGGTGGAGATGGACCATGCACACAGAGGAACTGTGGGAGTTACTTTGGCATAGAATGTATGCTCCCAATTGGCCTAAGAAGGACCTCATCAGATATGGGGAGGACGTTTCAGGTTCACATATATGGAAAGCGGCTCAAATGAACCGAGGATTAGTTCAACGGCATAGCTCTTGGGAGATAAGAGACAGAGCCTCTTCTTCCTTCCTTAGGGATGTGTGGCAACAATCTCCCAGACTAACTAAAAGACAGGACATTTAGGAACTAATGCAAGACCTTCAGAGTAACCCCTTGGGAAAGGTTCAGTACTTTTGGGAACCTACGCTGGAGGGGCATCATTTCAGGATATGGAAATTGAAACAGTGGTGGAAAGATTTGGCCCTGGATGAGAACCTGGACAACCTCTACGACGAGATAATTAAATGTAAGATCTCACTGGTGGAGGTATCGGGCAAAGTCCGGTGGGGTTACACTAACACTGAGAACTTCAACATTGCAGAAGTGGTTAGTCTTCTTGAAGGGCATGAAAGAATGTCGCAGGAGGAAAAATGGAAAAAGGTCTGGCAAAAGAATCTCTGGCCTAAAATTTCCACCTTTATCTAGTTTATTATTCACCATCGCATCCTAACCTGGGAAAATCTTTGGAAAAAGGGCCTTTTAGGACCTTCTCGCTGTTGTATGTGCCTTCAAGACAGTGAGTCCATCAATCACCTTTTGGATGAATGCCCACTGGCCTCTTCACTCTAGGTAAGGGGGGAAGAGAGATTCAGAAAGACAAGAAGGGTTTGAGGTCATCTCGAACTCTCACTGGCCACATGGCAGTCTCAACCATTCAAAAATGAACTCCTAAACCGTATTTGGGAATTGCTCCCTGGATTCATGGTTTGGGAGGTCTGGAAAGAAAGAAATCATAGAACTTTCGAAGGAAAAGAGCGTAGCACTGAGGTAGTCTTGTCGATGCTTGAATTACGCATGAAGGAAACTTTGCAACTTAACGATTGCCCCCCCGAGGCCGGTAATGCAGATCCTACAGAAAGATTAATTCTAAACAATTGGGGGATTTACAGATTACCTGATTGCATTAATGGAGCGCGCGAAAGGAAGGATCAGACTCATAGTCACGACTTCTAGCAACCTCCTCCGTTTGGAACCTTCAAGCTCAATTTTGATGGTGCGGAAAGAGGGAACTCGGGTCCGGCAGGTTTCGGTGAACAAAGGCATTGATGCATGTGTCGCCTTCAAAGCTGGCACATTATAAAATGCATGCGATCATGTGGTGAGAGGACGATGTCTTGAGATCTCAACCGTCGATATTAACCTCCTGGATGGTACCACCCATTGTAATGGTGAAGAGGCACATGGTAGCGGGGATGCAAGGACACACGAAAGCCTAAGATTTCCTCGCACTAATGATCATCCGTCAAATGATTCCACTTACCCAGTCGATATTATTCCTACAAGTGGAGAATGGGTTGGTAGGCTTGTTGAAATCACTCGCATGAGTCCCCCTTTTAATTTGCTTAATTTCCATTAAGTTCATTATTCAGTGGAAGGAAGGGTGCAATGAATGCCCGAAGATGAGAAGAAGGATCAATCAAAGAAGTGATGCACGAAATGATCTCAACAGGTGGGATTGTACCTGGTTTAGACTGATTCGAAGGCTCACAATATCCCAAGCATGTGAGGCCTCGGGAAGGAATGGAACTATAATGATTTCCAGTAATGGCAACTCAAGGCCCTGTGCGATTACCATATCTAATGGCATACCTTGGGATTTTAAAGCCAAAAAGGCAGATCGTTGCAGGCATGCTCGCGCTGTTAAATTAGCTTGCCTTACCTAGAGAGACGATATGTTGTCTTTGCTCCATTTCCGGAATAGTTGGTTACAGATAGTTGGGGGCATATCCTTCTCATCAGGAACCATATTCTTGTGTATTATGACCCCCCCTCGCATGCGTCTTTGCAGTCGTCATGGCTTTAGGTAGAACACTGGTGTGAGAAAAAGGCAAAGGGTGGAAGGCTCATCCAACCAGTTGAAAGTCCCGGAAGATGACCACCCTATTGAGTTCGACTGGGTGCACCATTATTTGGAGGAAACCCCTGAGGCTACAGAGGCTCACATTGATCACTTGGAGATTTCACTGCAGCAAGAGGTCGAAGAGCAGCAGGGGCATCAGATCGTAACCAACCCATTCTGGGAGGGCAGAATTCTTCTGGTTTGTGAATTCCAGGCTCGAGAGAAAATCGTCAAAAACATCAAGGATATCATCGAGGAACTGAAAGTAAATCAGCAGAATGGACTAGCAGGTACTCGCACTCTAGAGGCCCTCGTGGAGGAGCTCAGCATCCAAGGCCCACAAGAAGCCAGAATCGGGGATCAGAGGAGGGCCTTCTAATCCTGGCTCGTTGTCTCATTTATCCCTGTGTAGTATTGGTTAGCTTATTTACTCCCTGTCCTGTGTTTGTGGAGGTGCTTGCTGTCAATGATATTTTCTGGTAATCTTCTGGAATTATCTGTTGTTCTCTAAGAAGCTGGTATCTAATTCTCATTGTTTTGTAGCTCGGGGATGAAATTTTTGCTTCTTGAAGTCTATTTTTTTCTCGTAAGGTCAGTTTTGAGTTTCTGGTATTTCTCTATGAAGCTGTCATGCTATCTTGTGAATTTTTTAAGATGAACTTAGGGCACCCCATTTTCCCAACTCGAGAACAGCCGCTGTGATATTTTTTCCTCACTCTGAATGTAACTCTGTACCATTTTTGTACTATATTAATAGAATTTTNGGATCGATTTAACTTGGGAGGATGAAGATTGGTTCCAGGCTATAGACCATGAACAGATCCCATTTCGATGCCGGAGATGCCATGAACATGGACATCTTTTTAGAGACTTCACGTTAAATAAACAGCTAGGAGGGAATACCAATTCGGAAGGAAAAGATCCAGAAGGGTTCACCAAAGTATCTAACAAGAAGCGGCCAGCGAAGTGAGGATCGGGGCCAGAAGTTCACAAGAAAGCTCAGACCCACAATAGATATGAATTTCTGTAGACAGTAGAAGAGAAAATCATCGGGGAGGAGACACAACAGAAAGAAACGGGGGATATGACAACCAATCCCGTTTCGAATAGCACAGCCCAGGACCCAGAGAAGGTAGCAACGAGAGAAGATTGCTCCATGCAAGAGGAAGTCGGCAAAGAGATGGAACTGGGAGATCTAGACTTGGATGGACTGGAAGCAGCATGCACAGAAGCAGATCCGATCTCTATCCCCCCGCAACAGGTATCCTTATTAGATAAATCTATTATAAAGACAAAAAATCTTAAATATCTAGGCATAGCTTCCGAATCCCATAAGGAAAATGAAGGGAAAAAGAAAAGCAGAGGGGAAAAAAGGGGACAGCGAAGCAATATCCAAAGAATTCAAATGGTTGGGAAGAAACTGGTTGCCTCAGGCTAGTATCCAACTATCGATGCGGCCCTAGCTTCGTCCACCCCCAAATCATTATAAGATGCGGATTACATCCTGGAACATCAGAGGCTGCAAGAGTCTTCTAAAGACCCGTCTTCTCAGACGGAAGATTGAACTAGAAATGCCATCTATAGTTTTTCTCCAAGAAACTAAATGCTCTGAAGTGGACCTACAATCCCTCGGGAAGAAAATTTGGAAACATTGTGAGGTTATAGCAATTGACGCAATCGGAATGGCTGGGGGAATCGGCATTCTGTGGAACCCCAAGGAGGTTAGTCTAACTACTGGATGGCCTCTAAGTTCATCTTATCGACCTCCTTTCATGTACTAGGAACCAGAGTCAGAGGTTTCTTGTCCAATGTGTAGGGACCGTCTACAGCTAATATGAAGAACTCTTTCTTGGACTCTTTGCTCAGCCTTAAAAGAGAGACTGGTCTATGCCCATGGGTCATAGGGGGAGACTTCAACTTGATCAGGATTCTAGACGAGAAATGTGGAGGAATCCGCTACCTGCACCCCAGTAGTGAGTAATTCTCGGAAGTGATTGAAACGTTGGAATTAATTGATGTTAGAACCTCTAACGGTATGTTCACTTGGAACAATAAAAGAGCAGGGGATAAAAGCATAGCATCCAGGATTGATAGGTTCCTAGTGTCTAAATACATCATGATGGTAGGGGGAGAAATTTTGGTAGTGGTGCTTCCCTCTATTGGTTCTAACCATTGGTCGATCAGCCTTGATTGGAAAAGAATAGGGGAGAACCTCTGAAGGCTGTTCAGGTTTGAACAATTTTGGTTCCTTCATCCTAATTTTCCGGATCAATGGAGACATTGGTGGCAGAACTATCCCCTTATTACGGGAACCCTAATGTACCAATTCCAACAAAAGCTAAGGTACCTAAAAGGTAAAATAAGGCATTTCCATATGGAAACCTTCGGGAACATTTTTCAAGGTAAAAAACAGCTAGATCTAAAGATGTGGAAGGTACAGAATGCTGCCATGGCCTAGGGCTACTCTGCGTAGTTGAAGGAACAAGAAAAAAAACTTCTAAAAGAACCCAACCTTAAGGATCAACAGGAAGAGCTCCTTTGGAAACAAAAATCTAGGAACTAGTGGTTAAAAGATGGGGAATGCAACATTAAATTTTTCCACAAAGATGTTATTCAACATCGGCATGGGAACAAGGTGGTGCGTCTAAAGAGAGGGGATGGTAGTTTTGCAAAAACGCAACCAGAGATGTAACAGACCCTGAATGAATTATTTTTAGATCTATTGGAAGAACTCATTATTAATAGATGGGTTGAGAGGGAGGAAGTCCTTCACCACATTCTGAAGTTGGTCACGGAGGACCATAATAAGTTTCTCATGAAAACAATAAGCATGGAAGAACTCGATGAAGCAATCAAGTAGATGATGACAAAGCCCCAGGTCCTGATGGATTTACAACAAATTTATTCCATACCTACTAGGACTGGTTGAAAGAGGAAGTCTTGGCAATTGTGGAAGATTCCCATCGGTCAAGAAGCATCCTTAAAGCTCTCAATACCAATTTCTTGAGGCTCATCCTGAAGGAAGTGAGCACAGAAGAACCGGGCAAGTTCAGACCCAAAGCCCTTTGCAACTTCATTTATAACATCATTACAAAGGTAATTGCAAATCGGTTATGTTCGCTCCCCCCCTGCTGATCTCTCCAAAGCAGGCGGGCTTTGTGGAAGGGCGTCAAATCCTTGATGGTATAATTCTGGTCCATGAGTCCATTCACTCCTTAAAGAAAGACAAAATACCAGGTATGCTTCTTAGACTAGACTTGTTGAAAGCCTATGACAAGCTAAATTGGACCTTCTTAGCAGAGGTGTTAAGGGATTTTGGCTTCAATATGACTTGGATTGATTGGGTAATGAGCCTAGTCTCCTCCCCCTTTTTCTCAATTCTGGTTAATGGCACACCCTCTCAACCCTTCTCGGCTTCCCGAGGAATTCGTCAGGGGGACCCCTTATCCCCATTTCTCTTCATTATTATAACGGAAGGGATGGGAAGAATGTTACGAGCAACTCATTAAAGCAATGGCATTCGGCGTTTAAACCTTTGCAATGGGTTGGCCCCCCAAACCCACCAGCAATTTGTTGACGATACCATGTTGATGGGTCCTTAGTTCAGGAAGCCAAAGGAATCAAAATAATCCTAGATACCTTTCTCAGTGCCAGTGGTTTGGAAATTAATAAGGAAAAGTCCCAAGTTTATTTTTTCAACATGTTGAGAATTACCCATAGAAACATTTTGCGTATCTTGGAATTCTCGAAAGGGCATCTCCTATCTAAATACTTGGGTGCACCCCTGATGGAATCCACAATTCGACAAGTCTCGTGGAAGGATCTTCTAGACAAACTCAAGAGCAAACTTGAATTGTGGACGTATAGAGCCCTGAATTTTCCTTTCCGCCTCATTCTAGTTAAGTCAGTGCTTCAAGCCATGCCCATTTACCTCTTCTCAGTGTTGGCTACCCCAAAAGAGGTCCTCAAACAAATTCGCAATATTTAGAGGAACTTCCTCTAGGGGGGACCCAAGAACAAAGGAAATGGGCCCTGATGAAATGGGATACTCTGTGCACACCCAAAGAGGCGGGGGGCCTTGGATTATGTGATCCACTTTGTTTTAACAGGGTGATGGGAGCCAAAATATGGTGGAGATGGACCATGCACACAGAGGAACTGTGGGAGTTACTTTGGCATAGAATGTATGCTCCCAATTGGCCTAAGAAGGACCTCATCAGATATGGGGAGGACGTTTCAGGTTCACATATATGGAAAGCGGCTCAAATGAACCGAGGATTAGTTCAACGGCATAGCTCTTGGGAGATAAGAGACAGAGCCTCTTCTTCCTTCCTTAGGGATGTGTGGCAACAATCTCCCAGACTAACTAAAAGACAGGACATTTAGGAACTAATGCAAGACCTTCAGAGTAACCCCTTGGGAAAGGTTCAGTACTTTTGGGAACCTACGCTGGAGGGGCATCATTTCAGGATATGGAAATTGAAACAGTGGTGGAAAGATTTGGCCCTGGATGAGAACCTGGACAACCTCTACGACGAGATAATTAAATGTAAGATCTCACTGGTGGAGGTATCGGGCAAAGTCCGGTGGGGTTACACTAACACTGAGAACTTCAACATTGCAGAAGTGGTTAGTCTTCTTGAAGGGCATGAAAGAATGTCGCAGGAGGAAAAATGGAAAAAGGTCTGGCAAAAGAATCTCTGGCCTAAAATTTCCACCTTTATCTAGTTTATTATTCACCATCGCATCCTAACCTGGGAAAATCTTTGGAAAAAGGGCCTTTTAGGACCTTCTCGCTGTTGTATGTGCCTTCAAGACAGTGAGTCCATCAATCACCTTTTGGATGAATGCCCACTGGCCTCTTCACTCTAGGTAAGGGGGGAAGAGAGATTCAGAAAGACAAGAAGGGTTTGAGGTCATCTCGAACTCTCACTGGCCACATGGCAGTCTCAACCATTCAAAAATGAACTCCTAAACCGTATTTGGGAATTGCTCCCTGGATTCATGGTTTGGGAGGTCTGGAAAGAAAGAAATCATAGAACTTTCGAAGGAAAAGAGCGTAGCACTGAGGTAGTCTTGTCGATGCTTGAATTACGCATGAAGGAAACTTTGCAACTTAACGATTGCCCCCCCGAGGCCGGTAATGCAGATCCTACAGAAAGATTAATTCTAAACAATTGGGGGATTTACAGATTACCTGATTGCATTAATGGAGCGCGCGAAAGGAAGGATCAGACTCATAGTCACGACTTCTAGCAACCTCCTCCGTTTGGAACCTTCAAGCTCAATTTTGATGGTGCGGAAAGAGGGAACTCGGGTCCGGCAGGTTTCGGTGAACAAAGGCATTGATGCATGTGTCGCCTTCAAAGCTGGCACATTATAAAATGCATGCGATCATGTGGTGAGAGGACGATGTCTTGAGATCTCAACCGTCGATATTAACCTCCTGGATGGTACCACCCATTGTAATGGTGAAGAGGCACATGGTAGCGGGGATGCAAGGACACACGAAAGCCTAAGATTTCCTCGCACTAATGATCATCCGTCAAATGATTCCACTTACCCAGTCGATATTATTCCTACAAGTGGAGAATGGGTTGGTAGGCTTGTTGAAATCACTCGCATGAGTCCCCCTTTTAATTTGCTTAATTTCCATTAAGTTCATTATTCAGTGGAAGGAAGGGTGCAATGAATGCCCGAAGATGAGAAGAAGGATCAATCAAAGAAGTGATGCACGAAATGATCTCAACAGGTGGGATTGTACCTGGTTTAGACTGATTCGAAGGCTCACAATATCCCAAGCATGTGAGGCCTCGGGAAGGAATGGAACTATAATGATTTCCAGTAATGGCAACTCAAGGCCCTGTGCGATTACCATATCTAATGGCATACCTTGGGATTTTAAAGCCAAAAAGGCAGATCGTTGCAGGCATGCTCGCGCTGTTAAATTAGCTTGCCTTACCTAGAGAGACGATATGTTGTCTTTGCTCCATTTCCGGAATAGTTGGTTACAGATAGTTGGGGGCATATCCTTCTCATCAGGAACCATATTCTTGTGTATTATGACCCCCCCTCGCATGCGTCTTTGCAGTCGTCATGGCTTTAGGTAGAACACTGGTGTGAGAAAAAGGCAAAGGGTGGAAGGCTCATCCAACCAGTTGAAAGTCCCGGAAGATGACCACCCTATTGAGTTCGACTGGGTGCACCATTATTTGGAGGAAACCCCTGAGGCTACAGAGGCTCACATTGATCACTTGGAGATTTCACTGCAGCAAGAGGTCGAAGAGCAGCAGGGGCATCAGATCGTAACCAACCCATTCTGGGAGGGCAGAATTCTTCTGGTTTGTGAATTCCAGGCTCGAGAGAAAATCGTCAAAAACATCAAGGATATCATCGAGGAACTGAAAGTAAATCAGCAGAATGGACTAGCAGGTACTCGCACTCTAGAGGCCCTCGTGGAGGAGCTCAGCATCCAAGGCCCACAAGAAGCCAGAATCGGGGATCAGAGGAGGGCCTTCTAATCCTGGCTCGTTGTCTCATTTATCCCTGTGTAGTATTGGTTAGCTTATTTACTCCCTGTCTTGTGTTTGTGGAGGTGCTTGCTGTCAATGATATTTTCTGGTAATCTTCTGGAATTATCTGTTGTTCTCTAAGAAGCTGGTATCTAATTCTCATTGTTTTGTAGCTCGGGGATGAAATTTTTGCTTCTTGAAGTCTATTTTTTTCTCGTAAGGTCAGTTTTGAGTTTCTGGTATTTCTCTATGAAGCTGTNGCAAAGGGTGGAAGGCTCATCCAACCAGTTGAAAGTCCCGGAAGATGACCACCCTATTGAGTTTGACTGGGTGCACCATTATTTGGAGGAAACCCCTGAGGCTACAGAGGCTCACATTGATCACTTG
>NWUY0300018126.1:26066-39794 GCA_004151065.3 Larix sibirica
GAACCTTCCTTTGGATTGATAATTTCAAAGTCGATTCGTTTTATTATACCTTTGATGGATGTGGCGAAATTTTTCCATACCCCAATTGGTTCAATTAGTCCTTGGTCAGCTAATTTTAGATAGATGCCCGACTTGTGTAATTGTGGTCGACCAATTTGTTCCCAAGTATCTCGAGTCATGATATTTGCTTGTGATTTGAAGTCGAGAACGACTTGTCGAACATAGTATCCTTCAATTTCTAAGTCGACAAGTGGGTCTGCATCATTTTTTTCTCTCTGACTTAGTCAACATATATTTTTAGTTTGTTTTTCTTCAACAAAATTACTTATAATGTTATGTATTAGATCTATGAACTTTTATGACAAGTTCGTCTTTAGTTATTAAGTCGACGAGTTCATTAATATTTCTTTGTCGAGGTTTGTCATTGTCTTCTTGAGATGCTAATTCTTGAAAGATTTTTGCTGCATTATTATATAAGTGCTTTTCTCAATTGGATTAGGATAGTCATATTTACTTTTTATTTTATTAATTTGCGGGTTATCAACACCAATTTTAGTTCCTAGACGAGTTACAATCTGAATATTCTTAGTTCTAACAACATCATATTTTGGAACACTATACAAGATGTTAACGCTCTTTTTATTAGTAATTTTTTCAAGTATGGTGGGCAAATCCTCCAAGAAGTGATCACCCACCCCACACTTCGTACAAAATTTGAGATCTATCTGATCCTTGAAGGGGTAGTCTGCAAAAATATGATCTTCATTTAGGCATGTAAAGCACTGCAGTCGTCGACATGGTTGAGGGTCCCGATTTCTAGCGTTGCGCCCATGACCTTGAAATCCTCCTCGGTGATTGAAGTTGTCGTTACATCGACCGCCATTCCTTTGGTATCTTGTGTTCCCATCGTTTCTATTATTTCTTTGGTCGACAGTATTGGTCTGGTAAATTGCGTGATAATTTTGTTTATTCTTTAAGTTTATACTACATTCTGCCGTGGAATGAGTTCTTACGTCACATATGGCGCACCAACGAGCTTGATCATTCTTCATGTAGTAGGGACAATATTTTGTCGAATTTGTATCGTGTTCTTGGAAGATGTCGCAAAAACATTTTGTTTGTACGAAACGGACATCCTGTTGGTGGTCATCTTGTCGACAATAATCTTTCGTATGGCCTACCGTGGAACATTTTGTACACCATAAATCAGCTCCTTGCAGACTGATTTCACGAATAGATTTTTGCATATTCTCCAGTTTCTCTTCTATTCATCGGTCGACAGGGACTATAGGATAGTCATCATCCATTTATATTGTTAATGCTTTTGTCAATGCATCTTCATACGTATTAAATTCATGTAAATGGATGTGTGTTCTAACCTTTTGCAGTAGACCGAATACAAACCATTGGATCAACAAAGGTTCTTCAATATCATACTCAATCTGGCTCAAGAAGTCTTTAAATCTTTTGTCATAATCCCTGACAGTCTCAGATGGCTTTTGAGATGTAGTTTTCAATTTCTTAGCAGCTAGAAATTTTGCATCCGGGGTCTTGACGAAAGACATAAAGTGCTGCTTTATCTGAGCCTTTGACATAGTAGGTGTTTTTTATTTATACGTGATGTACCATGTGAGCGCTCTTTTCTGGAGAGATCCAACAAATTGTGCCATTTGTCAATCTTCGTTGACAATGGCATTGGCTTCCCACATCGACTCACAAACAAACCAGTGTCTTCTTGGGTCTTTGTCACCTTCATAGAAGGGAAGGTGTGCCGTAGTGTGTGCCATATATGCTGAAGTTTTGATTTCCAAGTTAACTGGTGGTGATGGTGGATTGCTTACGGTGACATAAATGTTCTTGCATTTTTTTTCGACAGGTACTATCCCTTGGTCTGTAGGCATTACTGCACGTTCTTATCTTCCGAAAACAATATCTGTGGCTTCGGTTGGTTCCTCATTGGCTGTCGAGTGTCGACTTTCTTCTATAGCTTTTGTCGATACCCAGGTAAAGTTCTGTTCTATCTGGGTTGTGTTTCTTTTCAGAGATACTGATTTACTTAACGAATCACTTAATGTTGGAAGTGGCTGGGGGGGCACTTTCTCACGATCTGAATAGAGTAGATGAAAAATTCGATTGGAGAACTCAGTTTGAAAAGTAACCCAATTCCCTTCTTGCGGTTGATGGATCAATAATCTATCGACCTCATTACCTTCATCGTTCTGTCGACTCCAAATGATAGTTTGGCCAGCGTGAATTCCTAAATCTTCTTCAACAATTTCTTATACTTGGGCACTTTGAGTTAGATGTAATGGAGAATGCAGAGTGATAACTTCGGGTATACTCACCTGGAGAGAGCTGCCATGGTCCATCCATAGATCTTCATCCATTGGTGACATGTATTCATCAACGCCCTCTATTTTTTGAGCTCGACTTGACTCTAACGGATTTCCTTCTGCATCTGTCACTATACCCGACCTTCATTTTTTCTGGAGCGCACTAGATTTCTCCCTTAACTGCTCACGCCTCTTCCTCCTCTTTTCTCGTTCTATCTTCTGGATATATGGAGTGCTTTTATGGATCACTGATCTTATCTTTGTCGAATTTTTGGGATTTTTCACTGCTGGCCATATCGTGTTTTCTTTTGTTAACTGTTATTCATCTATTCCATCATACCATGGTCAGCGAACCCCCCATTTCCGGCCTAAAGTTCTTTAGAGAACTTGGGTGATGCAACAATTCATTTGCGGAGGAAGTGCTCCCACTCTCGCTCTTTCACGAATTTTTTCCATTGTCTTTGATTTTCTTCCCAGTTCCTGTTTTAAAGAGGTGGTAAAAATAGTGGTCGAGGTTCGACGATATGCGCTTCTCCCTTGTTGATCAAGAATTTAAACAGAAGAGTTGGTAAGGAACAAAGGAATTGCTCGGTGACATCGTTATAGAATATTTCCCTTATGTTACCGACTGAAACTCGTTCCTTAATTGCACACTCTTCACAAAATTCATCGGCAATTCTTTCACAGAACTCAGATAGATTTGTACGACCTCCACTGGTTAATTTGTCGAGCAGCTATCAATATTTTTCATCTACTGGCCTTTTCATCTAGGAGATTCTTCAATACGAATGACATAGACTGAACAAACTTTTCATGTGTTTCAAAAAAGAATTTATCTCTTGCTCAAGCGATAGGTCAACTTATTTCTTCTGGCATAATTTTGCAGATAGTTTGTTATCTTTCTCTCCCACCATTCCTTTATCTTGTGTTATGATATCATTTGATCATGCTCATTATCATCCTATGCATGTATCATATGCAACGGAACCAATGTTGTAGTCAAGCGGATTGCATAGTTACCAACGATACATGTTATAGAATAAACAAGCAAGTATACATATATGAACAAAAGATAAGTAATGGAGATAGAGTCAACAAGTCTTTCTATTACTCAACATAACATGCACATAAGTGCTTTACAATATCTTACCACTACCCATGTATCCGGCTCTCCAGCCTATATATATGATTTACAGATAGTTACATAATGACCTGTTGGTCCAACTAACCGACTCGACATGTAGTGACCAACACAATTGTTTGACATGTTTTACAAAGTGGTCGAATGGAGGACCTAGTCGAGTGGCCGACTTAGGCTCCTCCAACAAGTAGTCATAAATCTGAAAGTATTTATGCATTCCAAATAGACAAGCTTCCGCTTCTTCTCCGGTTTTGACCTCCCCATCAAAACTAGGAGGTTTAATTTTTTTAAATTCACCAATTATTTCATTTTTATATTTTCTTTATTTTATTCTTATGATGTCAACTACCTTCGCTAGTACTGCTAGAACCTCTGGATTTTGACTCACTGTTGTTAAAACTATTACTTTCAAATTATGATTCGAAAGAGGAAGTGTTATAAATCTTGAGTTTTCCTTTTACTGTTCTGATTTTTTTGTTACTTGAAGCATGTCCACTATGATTACTTGATTCAGTTTCTAGCAATTTCTTCAGTAGTGCTTCATTTATCTCTTCTTGTGTCCTTAAGTTGCACTCATTATCATTTTTAAAATTTTGAAAATCCTCTTGTAATGTTCTTATATTACGCAGAATTTCAGACTGGGCTCCTCTATTTTCATTTAAATCAACCCAAATATGTGCTTCAAGGCTTCCTTCCCTATTGGGTTCTGGTCCTTCATTTGGAAGCTCTTCCGCAATTGTAACCTGAAACAAAAGATATATATGTTTTCTTCCTATGTGTAAGAAGAAATAACAACAATATTGTTGTTAGCTTAAACTGTCAAATAATAAAATAACATAAAAAGAACTGTGTATTGCCTGAAATAGGCCAATGTTGAAACCAATGGCTCTTATACCACATGTAAAACACCCTAATTTTTCACAAATAGTTTTTTTTTTCATTTAATGATTCAATAGTAAAGAAGAAAAACTTTCACCAACCAGAGGAATCCTACAACAATTTACCACATTCTCGTGACCTACCCTATATTGCTTTAGTTTTTCTTTGACTTTACAAATATGTTTTTATGGAGGCGTAACATTATATTTCTATATGTATAATTTGAAAAGGGTTTTATGATTAAGTGCCTAAGGGTAATGTTTTGACCCATGCAACAGTCTTTGAAGGCTTTTTTTTAATTTTTCTTTCCTAGCCACGATAGGAAAAAACAAGTGGCCTCACATTTTGGGCAGAGTTTCAAACTATAGGAAGTGTAAAAATATAATCAGAGTACGCTCAATCTTCAACCCTCCACTTGGTGTATACTCGGTCCTCTGTTCTCCTCGTGATCTCCATCAAGGGATTGCGCAATAAATCGGTGAATTTGGAGTGTTCTTTTCATTTTTACTATTTTCCAAGTCTTCGTGGAGCCTAGCCCGTTGAGGGTGGGTTCAACCCTGTCTGAAGTCTTCTCTTTCAGACACCTTTTCCACATTACCCTCCATGGAAGACAAGTGAAGTATTTTACAAAATATTTCCTCGTCGAGCAACATTCGAGCAGCTGCAATAGTTCTTTTCTTTGCAAAAACTCAGAGTTTCAGGTACCCATATCGAGCAGTCTATGAGTAAATTCAGGAGTCGTTTTGAAAGGTAAGGAAAAAGAAGCGTTACAATTTTTCTTTCTTTTCCTTCTCTGTAAATTTATTTTTATTGAAATAACAAGTGCCTACAGTTGATGCCGCTTGCTTTTCTATGTAGGTTAAATCTCGAACAAAAGCTTGAAAAAGGTGAAGACCCATCTAGAAGATTGGTAAGAATCTATACCATTGAACTCTAAAGAAATAATTTATTTCCTTTCATTGAGTAATACACTACAATTTTTCTTTTATGTACATTATTATTATCGAAAATAACGAATTCCTACAGTGTTGATGCCGCTTGTTGTTCTATGCAGGCTAAATCTCAAACAAAAGCTCAAAAGGGGCAAAGTCCCATCTAGCATAGTGATAAGACCCTATACCATTGAAATCTATAACAACAAAAGGAACTGTTCCCTTCGTTAAGCAATATACTAACTCTACATATTTATTTTATTGTTGTTTTGCAAGGAAAACATGTAAACGTTGCCCAGATACAATGGTCGTTTACAAAGGCAACCCTCCAGAATATGACGTTGTACTTCAAAAGATGGAAACTATCTAGACTCACCAGGTTTTAAGTTAGAGCCTCGAGGTTCAACCAGAATTTCCTCTTACTTCTTTCTTTGTTTAAAACAACAATAGTTTAGGCAGGATAGAAGTTTGTAGAGGTTTGACCCTCTTGCCAACTCGGCCATCATTGATCATAGTTATTTTGTTGTAAACACAAAGATTTGTAATAGGAAGGCGTTAAGCTTGTAAGGTGAAATCAAATAATGGTTTCTACATTATGAATTCTCCGGTAATTTCTTGTTTACGGACGTATTAAAAATCCAAGTAGTTAAGCTTGATCTTTCTATTTATTCGAAAGCATGTATTTTACCTTGGAAGTGTGGAAGGTAACCAATTACCTTAACTCATAATGTTTATTTAACCATATAAATTTAACCTTAACCCTGTCTTTTATGGTTATTGTTTAATTGTAGCGAATTATATCAACATACCTCTTGTCTAAATCCTATTGATACAGTTGTTATGTACCGCTGGTTTCATTCTTAATATTTAATCTCTTTTTTTTTTCCTTTTCGGTTTAATAGTGAAAAAGGGTTTCTGGGTAAAATCAAAGCTAAAAATAGTTTTCTTTTTTAAGCTAAAGTCTCTGAAAAATGCTTGTTATGCAGCATCCCTATAGCTATGTTCAATAATATATTGTTCATTTCATAGCCTTACAAATGTGCCTATTGTGTTCCTGGATATTAGTTTTAATGCCTTCGACTCTCACCCTGACTATATATGTGAGCAAAATAAAAGCCTTACTACTATGGATTGAAAATGTATATACATATGTATCTTTCAACATAACCTAAGCAGTACTAAGATTTAACATATATAATTAAAATTTAAACATAATGCATATATGTTATAAGAACAAAATTTACCAGAAATTATTCACATACTATACGAGGATTATAACAATAAAACAAACAAAAAAACAAATAGAAGACTTTTCTACAAAACCCCAAAATCTGACTGTTTAATCAAGGATGCAAAATAATTTATCTTCCTTCTATGATTCTTTCCATGAAAGCACGATAAGGAAAACTACTTAAAACGAAAACAAAATATAGTAATAAGACATCGTAATATAAATACAACTTGAATAGGAGTTTTAGAAAACATATATGGGAAAGACACAGCAGATACACCCGTTCCTCCCAACCATAGGATTTGGAACAACCAATATTACTTGTTCTAGTCCACCCCCGAGCCACTACTACTCCACAAGAGGATTAACACAACCAAGATAAAATATTTTTGAACGCAAGATTCCTCCTGTAACTTGTAACAGATTAAGTGGACTTAAACATAATTCAACTTGCTCTACGATTCGAAACAAGCATTCTTCTCACACCACACATCATCATGTGTTTTCCCTTGGTGTTATCTTGTAATATTTGCCCAAGACTTTTTGCCACAACCTCACACTACAGCCTTTATATTCCACCCCCTGATTTGGTGGATCTTGTCTAACATGACTGTTGGGAACCACAGCTTTCTCATCCATGTGTTTTTATTCCTATTGCCACTTATTAATCCCTTGTGGAGTAGTAATTCCTCTTTAATAGGTGTATCAACTATCTCTTTTTTTATTAAATAAAATAGAATAATTATTTTAATTGTCTCCACAATGTTGACCCCTTGGTCATAACTTTCTAAATAATAATAACAAAATCAAATCAAATGTTTTTGGGAGATGTCACATGCCACAATTGATGCACTGACTTCTTACATTTCAGATATATATACAGACAAGATTGCTAAGAGGAACATGCCACATAAAGTATCTTTGTTGGCACATTATCAAGACCTTTAATCAGCCCTCGGGTGGAGTGTCATAGTTAGCATTGTGTAGATAAGTAATATGGGGTAGGCTTGCATCTATCTAGCCTGCATAAATGAAGCAAACAATGTCATAGTTAGCATTGTGTAGATAAGTAATATGGGGTAGGATTGCAGTTGTCTATCCTTCATAAATGAAGCAAACAACAATCAATAATAGAAATCGCTAGAATCTATCAAATATCATCATTCTATATATCATAGATAAGTAACAATGACATGGCAATTTGGATGTTGTTTAAACTATATTGTATACTAAGATTTTAACAATATCAACTACTGTATACAATCATGTTTGCAAATGAGTATGGCCTCTTGAGGACCAAAAATAAACAATTGGAAATATCTCGAAGAAGTAGGCCATTTATGATCTCATTTCCTAAAATATTGCAAAGGCCCTATGGTAATACACTACACATCATAGAAAAAAAATCCACGAGGAAAATAAAATAGTTGTAATCAGTAAATACAAAACCCATGACTTGAGACATGCCAGAATCAAGTGTCATCTACTTGAGTCTTGACTCTAACCGAAGGAGGATTGCATTTTTTTCAAGATCTTGTTTATCATGTGTAGGTTCTATGAAGTTTGCTTCAAGTACACCTGTTAAGCATAATATTAAATCATTGAGGCTCGTGACAAGTCGAGACAAGCTAAATAGTAAATTCATATCCATTATCACCATATACATTCTTGGCACAATCTTCATTTAGTAGGATGCTCATCTTTCATTTCTCAATACACGGCTAACAACATAACATAAATATAGATAGATATAATATTGACAATACTTTTGTAAAATGTCTGATTACATACCTACTACACCTCTGTAGTTTATCTCAGGAGATAACATTTAATGACATAATCTAGTGACTTTTTTATTTATAGCAGCAAGACCAATTTTTGAAATCAATGTATTGCCTACCCCTTCAATGTCACCATTGTCTAAGTTCCTCGAGATAACCTAAGTTTCCTAGCTCCATGGGCTTATAGTGCTTCTCTATGCATTTTCCTGGAAACAATTATCAATCTTGATGTCAAATCATGATTAGCTTAATTGACTAGTTTTCTCTCTTTCCATGAGGCTACCCAGTGCCTCATTTTTGCAACAAATGGCAAGCATGAAATTTCAGTTATGTGGTGAGCCTTCTAGAAGGGTGGTTGGATAATCACTTTATGTGGTTGTAGAAATTTCTCCCTACGGATAGGTAGAAACTCTCTTAGGTTAAAGTAGACTTTAACTGNCATATTTGTACGACCTCCACTGGTTAATTTGTCGAGCAGTTGTCGATATTTTTCATCTACTGGCCTTTTCATCTAGGAGCTTCTTCAATGCGAATGGAACGTACTCAACTAACTTTTCATGTGTTTTAGAAAAGAATTTATCTCTTGCTTGAGCAATAGTCAACTTGTTTCTTCTAGCATAATTTTGCATATAATTTGTTATCTTTCTCTCCTACCATTCCTTTATCTCATGTTATGATATAATTTAATCATGTTCATTATCGTCCTATGCATGTATCACTGACAACAGAACCAATGTTGTAGTTAAGTGGATTGCATAGTTACCAGCGATACGTGATATAAAATAAGCAATTATATAGATATAACATAGATAAGTAATGGAGGTAGAGTAAACAAGTCTTTATTACTCAGAACATTTACAGAGATGCATTACAATGCCTTCGTGCCCTATGTATCAGGCTCTCCAACCTATATATATGGTTTTGCAAACAGTTACATAACGACATGTTGGTTCACTAACCAAATCGACATGTAGTGACCGACACGACGATTCGACATGTTTCTACGAAGTGGTCGAATGGAGGACCTAGTGGGGCGACTGGCCTAGGCTCCTCTAGCAATATTCCTGTGCAAAAGCTAATGCAAGGATTCTCCTCCTTCACAATTCAACAATATTACATGAAAGTGTTCGAGAGCAAAAATCCCTTTCTTCTCAAATGAGATTACAATAAATAGGCAAAGGCTAGGTGACCCTTGGCCTTCCATATTCCTTTGAGACTTCTGGAATTCCTTGAATAATTTAATTACAAAAATGTTTTGATTCACCCAAGTATTCATTTAGATGGACTAGGAGCTTCGATGGAAGAAGTCTTTTTTGACGTTGAGTCATTGCTTTAATCCACCAAGGGATTTATATCAAGTTTACATGAGAGTGGTAGAGAGGCATCCATTATAGACTTGAGTGCAACAATGCCATCTATGTCTGGATGTTAGAACCTGAACCCAGAATGGGCTCCATCAGATCTGCACTAAGAGCACGAGAGCATTTCCAAATTTCCAATAACTCCTCTTGGGAGCGGAAAATGACAAGAGAGGACATTAGATCATGTTCCTTAAAAGAACTAAAGCCCAAAAGTTCCTCTTCCAGATCCATAATTGAAGGAGAGGGACAAGGAAATACCAAAGAAAAAATCAACCAAAAACCCTAGGGTAAAACTTCCACTGTGGGATTTGACCTTTTACACACCAAATCTTGGGCCCTTACTGCGGAGCTCCATCCTCCCTACATTGTAATTATTTACATATGGATGATTTACATTTATTACAATGAACATAGGTGTAAACAATTAGTATGTTTGTTTAAATGATACAATAAATTAATGCAATGATTATATTCAACAAGATAAATTAAATATAAAAATCAATTTATTATTATATAAAAATGTTTGATTTTTTTATAAGTAATTGAAATTTTATTAAAAATAAATAAGAAGTTGCATTTGCATATTGACGACACAAGGAAATTCAACACGAAAACATATCATATGGTGCATTATATTCATATTTACACACATTGGTGTGTTTAAATTATTGTTATGTAGCATTGTGATTTACATGCATTAATGCATTGGTGCTTATAAATGTAACACATGTATTTGTGCTCCAAACTACAATATAACAAGGTCGTTCCTTTCAACAATACCATTGTTGTTGTTGTTATACTTACAATTACCAGGACTTCACAATGCACACTTATATTTATGCATAGGTGCTAATTAATTGGTAATACACATTGGTGTTGATCAATTGGTTATATGCACTAGTGCTTTCAAAATATCTAATTTATGCATTTTTGCTTTCAAAATATATAATAAACCTCTATGTTTTAAAATTATATAATAAACATCTATGTATTACATGTGCATTGATGCAACTTACTATTTAAAATGCACTTAAAAAAACCTATGACTTTCCAAAATTTTTAGTTATAGAGAACATTCATTAATACCTCCACTAAAATCTCTGTTGCCAAGTGCAAAGGTTTTACTGAAGGTTTTTTGATAATTTTACTCAATCTTGTTACACTAAAAACTTTTGTTAAGTGATGTTTTCCTTGTCGTGCCATATTTGTTGATGTAAAACCTTTAAAAAAATCCACCATCAACTTGCAAAATAGAGGAAAAACCCTCAAACCAACAAATAAAAGAAGCAAAATGAGTTGAGGAATCAGGAACAATGGTGAGAAATGGAAAGAAAACAAAAACAAAATCAATAATGAAGAGAGAAAAAGGGTTACCTTGTTGCCATATTTGTTGATGTAAAACCTTAAAAAAAATCCACCATCAACTTGCAAAATAGAGGCAAAACCCTCAAAGAAACAAATAAAATAAGCAAAACCCTCAAAGCAACAAATAAAAGAAGCAAAACGAGTTGAGGAATCAGGAACAATGGTGAGAAATGGAAAGAAAACAAAAATAAAATCAATAATGAAGAGAAATTGAATAATGAAGAGAGAAAAAGGGTTACCTTGTTGCAATACTTTGTCTTTCCTTGCATTCATGACTATTTGTAATTCATCCTCTTGCATTGCTACCTTCTCTTCCTTTTCTTTCATATGAAATGTAAAAATGAACCAAACCAAAGAGGATCACACGCGTTTCCATACCCAAGGGGAGTGTATTAGTGTCCTCGAGCTCATGGGGAGCACTGGTACTCCCCAATAGATTTGGATCATTGATTTTTTTTCGGGTTATTGCTACTTTGGTGCGCATGGATCATGGAGTATGTGCTCCCATACCAACGTGGAGCATTGGTGTACTTGGATCAAGGTGGAGCACTTATATATTTTTGGATTAATGGTATTTCAATGTACACCGATTTAGGAGTATCAATACACCTAGACCTAGTATGCCTAGATGAAATTGGAGCACCAATGTCCTTTTAACATGTTGTTGCTCCAATGTATAGGTGGTCATGGAGTAGGTTTCATGCTCTTTTATGAAACACACCTATACACCTATATCAAATTAGTGCATTGCAACCAAATTTTTAAAACAACCTTTACCTACTACTTTGTAAACAAAAAACTTTAAAAATAACTTTTATTAAAATATTACGATGAACACTGATATTTTCTTAAAAGCTGGACTCTTCTTATCCTCTACTTTATAATTTGAAAGAGTTTTTATAGAGTTTTTATCATTAGTGTATATACCCAAGAAGGTGATGCCCACTTAAGACCTTGTTACAAAAAATGTTCTTTTAAATAAGTGATGCCCCTTAAGACCGGGTTACAAAAATGTTCTTTAAGTCTAACCTTGAAATTGCCTCCTTGTTTGAAAGTTGGGTAGATGGTTTCAACCCTAGGTTATAACATTATGGATGCCATATTCTCAAACCCACTATCTAAAACCCTAACGTATAAATATGTTCCAAATTAATATTACCTTTATAGTAATAAAGGTTGTTTTATTCCAAATTAATATTACCATTATTATAATAAAAGTTGTTTTCAAGTATTTAATTTATTTAGTTATTGGATATGATTACTTTCATTTAATCAACTTTACCCTATGAAACTTTAGAAATAAATTAAATACCAAAACAAAAAACTAATTACAACCACTTTCTATGCTTTGTTTAAGCGTGCTTGCTTATAAAGGAACCCACATTTATTTCGATCTTAATTGCCATTTTTAACATAATTAAAAAACATCTGGACCGTTCAATGCACATGCGATCGGACAACTGAGGTTGATTGGAAATTCAAATTTCGAAAAACTTCAAACGGCTCGATGGACCAAGAAAAAAAAAACATACGGATATGTGTACGAGGGCCATTTTATCAGAGTATTATTACCAATATTCAGAGCTGTTGGTGAACAATAAATATTTGTGCTGTGCAGTGGACTGGCAATTTACCATCCAAAAAATGGAGCTCATCACCCCTCCCACGCCAGAAGAAGAGAACGAAGAAATGAACAATCTGTTTGCACAGAAAGAAGAAGAAGAGGGGGAGGTTTTACAGCAGCCCATCATCAAAATTCATGACCCCTCTTGGGTTATGGATCTCCCACAACAGCCCTCTACAGATATCTCAGGGTCTTCAGATGGACACCCAGTTATTGAGACATACAACAATGACCAGGTATGGCTTAGATTTTTATGGTCTTCTCTCATACTGATAAACTAGGGTACTGATATTTGAGATTGACAATAATAATAAATTGCAGATGTTAATCAAAGATCGGAAATGTGTAACGGAGCAACACGAAAGAAGGATCCAAGAGCTGACCAGAGACTGCGAGCAGGCGAAGAACGAATGCCATGAAGCCTGGATGTGCCTGCGAGATTCCACTCGCCAACTTGAAGAGCTCAGGAATGACCACCATTTCAAATCCTTACAGCTCAATTCTCTAGGTAAGTGCCTACGAAAAATAAGTTATAAACCTTGAAAGTGTCTGAAACCCTAGGTTTATTTTGGTATTTGATTCGTAAATTTCTTTTGAATTAACCCTGCACAAACCCACTTTAACATGGGGACAGAAATTGGAATACTGAACCTCTGGCTGTCAGTGTACATCAAGCATTAACAATTCCTGCACCAATATGCCATGGGGAAATCCCGATTTTTTTTACTATGTTAAATGTCATCTTGAGGGGCTAATGTTTGGTCTAAAACTATTGTGATTATAGAGGGTCGAATTGCTGAGTTCACAGAGCTTCAAGAAAAACATGAGAAGGATAAGAAGTTGTGGGTCTCCTTAATGNTTCTTGAGCACACACCTATGTAGATGATTCGAGATGTGCAAGGGACTGATCGCTTGGTCACAAGAGTGGGTAGAGTTCGTTTTCTACTTTACCTTAGAGAACTCCTGGAGGTATTAGGAGTACTGTTCATTCCAGGACTGAGAGGGAGTATACTCTCAGTGGTAGCATTGGATGCTGCCAATTATTCAGTGGTGTTCCAGAGAGATCTGATATTCACTTATC
>NWUY0300018126.1:45423-62291 GCA_004151065.3 Larix sibirica
ATAAGCCCCTTTCTTCTCAAATGAGATTACAATATATAGGCCAAGGCTAGGTGACCCTTGGCCTTCCATATTCCTTTGAGACTTCTGGAATTCCTTGAATAATTTAATTACAAAAATGTTTTGATTCACCCAAGTATTCATTTAGATGGACTAGGAGCTTCGATGGAAGAAGTCTTTTTTGACGTTGAGTCATTGCTTTAATCCACCAAGGGATTTATATCAAGTTTACATGAGAGTGGTAGAGAGGCATCCATTATAGACTTGAGTGCAACAATGCCATCTATGTCTGGATGTTAGAACCTGAACCCAGAATGGGCTCCATCAGATCTGCACTAAGAGCACGAGAGCATTTCCAAATTTCCAATAACTCCTCTTGGGAGCGGAAAATGACAAGAGAGGACATTAGATCATGTTCCTTAAAAGAACTAAAGCCCAAAAGTTCCTCTTCCAGATCCATAATTGAAGGAGAGGGACAAGGAAATACCAAAGAAAAAATCAACCAAAAACCCTAGGGTAAAACTTCCACTGTGGGATTTGACCTTTTACACACCAAATCTTGGGCCCTTACTGCGGAGCTCCATCCTCCCTACATTGTAATTATTTACATATGGATGATTTACATTTATTACAATGAACATAGGTGTAAACAATTAGTATGTTTGTTTAAATGATACAATAAATTAATGCAATGATTATATTCAACAAGATAAATTAAATATAAAAATCAATTTATTATTATATAAAAATGTTTGATTTTTTTATAAGTAATTGAAATTTTATTAAAAATAAATAAGAAGTTGCATTTGCATATTGACGACACAAGGAAATTCAACACGAAAACATATCATATGGTGCATTATATTCATATTTACACACATTGGTGTGTTTAAATTATTGTTATGTAGCATTGTGATTTACATGCATTAATGCATTGGTGCTTATAAATGTAACACATGTATTTGTGCTCCAAACTACAATATAACAAGGTCGTTCCTTTCAACAATACCATTGTTGTTGTTGTTATACTTACAATTACCAGGACTTCACAATGCACACTTATATTTATGCATAGGTGCTAATTAATTGGTAATACACATTGGTGTTGATCAATTGGTTATATGCACTAGTGCTTTCAAAATATCTAATTTATGCATTTTTGCTTTCAAAATATATAATAAACCTCTATGTTTTAAAATTATATAATAAACATCTATGTATTACATGTGCATTGATGCAACTTACTATTTAAAATGCACTTAAAAAAACCTATGACTTTCCAAAATTTTTAGTTATAGAGAACATTCATTAATACCTCCACTAAAATCTCTGTTGCCAAGTGCAAAGGTTTTACTGAAGGTTTTTTGATAATTTTACTCAATCTTGTTACACTAAAAACTTTTGTTAAGTGATGTTTTCCTTGTCGTGCCATATTTGTTGATGTAAAACCTTTAAAAAAATCCACCATCAACTTGCAAAATAGAGGCAAAACCCTCAAAGAAACAAATAAAATAAGCAAAACCCTCAAAGCAACAAATAAAAGAAGCAAAATGAGTTGAGGAATCAGGAACAATGGTGAGAAATGGAAAGAAAACAAAAACAAAATCAATAATGAAGAGAGAAAAAGGGTTACCTTGTTGCCATATTTGTTGATGTAAAACCTTAAAAAAAATCCACCATCAACTTGCAAAATAGAGGCAAAACCCTCAAAGAAACAAATAAAATAAGCAAAACCCTCAAAGCAACAAATAAAAGAAGCAAAACGAGTTGAGGAATCAGGAACAATGGTGAGAAATGGAAAGAAAACAAAAATAAAATCAATAATGAAGAGAAATTGAATAATGAAGAGAGAAAAAGGGTTACCTTGTTGCAATACTTTGTCTTTCCTTGCATTCATGACTATTTGTAATTCATCCTCTTGCATTGCTACCTTCTCTTCCTTTTCTTTCATATGAAATGTAAAAATGAACCAAACCAAAGAGGATCACACGCGTTTCCATACCCAAGGGGAGTGTATTAGTGTCCTCGAGCTCATGGGGAGCACTGGTACTCCCCAATAGATTTGGATCATTGATTTTTTTTCGGGTTATTGCTACTTTGGTGCGCATGGATCATGGAGTATGTGCTCCCATACCAACGTGGAGCATTGGTGTACTTGGATCAAGGTGGAGCACTTATATATTTTTGGATTAATGGTATTTCAATGTACACCGATTTAGGAGTATCAATACACCTAGACCTAGTATGCCTAGATGAAATTGGAGCACCAATGTCCTTTTAACATGTTGTTGCTCCAATGTATAGGTGGTCATGGAGTAGGTTTCATGCTCTTTTATGAAACACACCTATACACCTATACCAAATTAGTGCATTGCAACCAAATTTTTAAAACAACCTTTACCTACTACTTTGTAAACAAAAAACTTTAAAAATAACTTTTATTAAAATATTACGATGAACACTGATATTTTCTTAAAAGCTGGACTCTTCTTATCCTCTACTTTATAATTTGAAAGAGTTTTTATAGAGTTTTTATCATTAGTGTATATACCCAAGAAGGTGATGCCCACTTAAGACCTTGTTACAAAAAATGTTCTTTTAAATAAGTGATGCCCCTTAAGACCGGGTTACAAAAATGTTCTTTAAGTCTAACCTTGAAATTGCCTCCTTGTTTGAAAGTTGGGTAGATGGTTTCAACCCTAGGTTATAACATTATGGATGCCATATTCTCAAACCCACTATCTAAAACCCTAACGTATAAATATGTTCCAAATTAATATTACCTTTATAGTAATAAAGGTTGTTTTATTCCAAATTAATATTACCATTATTATAATAAAAGTTGTTTTCAAGTATTTAATTTATTTAGTTATTGGATATGATTACTTTCATTTAATCAACTTTACCCTATGAAACTTTAGAAATAAATTAAATACCAAAACAAAAAACTAATTACAACCACTTTCTATGCTTTGTTTAAGCGTGCTTGCTTATAAAGGAACCCACATTTATTTCGATCTTAATTGCCATTTTTAACATAATTAAAAAACATCTGGACCGTTCAATGCACATGCGATCGGACAACTGAGGTTGATTGGAAATTCAAATTTCGAAAAACTTCAAACGGCTCGATGGACCAAGAAAAAAAAAACATACGGATATGTGTACGAGGGCCATTTTATCAGAGTATTATTACCAATATTCAGAGCTGTTGGTGAACAATAAATATTTGTGCTGTGCAGTGGACTGGCAATTTACCATCCAAAAAATGGAGCTCATCACCCCTCCCACGCCAGAAGAAGAGAACGAAGAAATGAACAATCTGTTTGCACAGAAAGAAGAAGAAGAGGGGGAGGTTTTACAGCAGCCCATCATCAAAATTCATGACCCCTCTTGGGTTATGGATCTCCCACAACAGCCCTCTACAGATATCTCAGGGTCTTCAGATGGACACCCAGTTATTGAGACATACAACAATGACCAGGTATGGCTTAGATTTTTATGGTCTTCTCTCATACTGATAAACTAGGGTACTGATATTTGAGATTGACAATAATAATAAATTGCAGATGTTAATCAAAGATCGGAAATGTGTAACGGAGCAACACGAAAGAAGGATCCAAGAGCTGACCAGAGACTGCGAGCAGGCGAAGAACGAATGCCATGAAGCCTGGATGTGCCTGCGAGATTCCACTCGCCAACTTGAAGAGCTCAGGAATGACCACCATTTCAAATCCTTACAGCTCAATTCTCTAGGTAAGTGCCTACGAAAAATAAGTTATAAACCTTGAAAGTGTCTGAAACCCTAGGTTTATTTTGGTATTTGATTCGTAAATTTCTTTTGAATTAACCCTGCACAAACCCACTTTAACATGGGGACAGAAATTGGAATACTGAACCTCTGGCTGTCAGTGTACATCAAGCATTAACAATTCCTGCACCAATATGCCATGGGGAAATCCCGATTTTTTTTACTATGTTAAATGTCATCTTGAGGGGCTAATGTTTGGTCTAAAACTATTGTGATTATAGAGGGTCGAATTGCTGAGTTCACAGAGCTTCAAGAAAAACATGAGAAGGATAAGAAGTTGTGGGTCTCCTTAATGCAAGACTTGAATGCTAAAATCCAGGTAAAGCTGATGCCCTGTGTTTCCAGATCTGATGAATCATTTCTTCCTATGTTGCATGTTGGGTAGATAAGTAATTGGCAGTGTTACCTTGTGCTTTAATTGGGTGCGACAGGCCTTGAAAGGTGATTATCACAAGCTTTCAGAAGAGGCACGTGCCAATTCCTTTCCTGATATTAGTGAGATAACCTCTGCCATGCAGTCACTGAGTAAGTTTATCCCGAATTTTGAATAGCGTAATAACCTCTTGGATCAAGAAGCGTAGGTGATGATGCATCTTCCCGGGTAATTTCTGCAGGTGTACAGTATGAGGATCTCAAGAAGAAGTACACTGAAGAGAGTAAAGAGCGAAAGCAGCTTTACAATGAATTGTTGGAGCTAAAAGGCAGGTTTCCTTTCTCATCGTGGTACCGGTTACTGTGTTAGTGTTAAAAGCATTAGAATATTCTGTATTTGATTTCTTCTAATGGATCTTTCGTTGGAACTCTTCAGGAAACATCAGGGTTTTCTGTAGGTGTCGCCCATTGAGTGCAGAAGAAATTGCAGCAGGAGCTTCTTCCGTAGTGGAATTTGATAAATCTAAAGACAATGAGCTCACTATAAATATTAATGGCCCTTCGAAAAAGAACTTCAAATTTGATCGTGTTTTCACTCCAGAAGATAATCAGGGTATGCATATAAAGCTTTTGCTCTTTTGAATAAGAATTATTTTAGGACTCTTAACAGAAGGCTAAATGTCAAGGGGCTATATTTTAATTTTCTTGAACTATATATGTGCTGGCCCTTGGCATACATGCAACTAATTATTTTTACTACTATGTAAATGCACAGAGGATGTCTTTTTGGATACTGCCCCAGTTGTTGTCTCTGTTTTAGATGGGTACAATGTTTGTATCTTTGCATACGGGCAAACTGGAACTGGGAAAACATTTACTATGGAGGGTACCCCAGAAAACAGGGGAGTTAACTTTCGTACATTGGAGGAGCTTTTTCGAGTAGCTGAGGAAAGAAAGGGACAATACAATTATAATATCTCAGTGAGTGTATTGGAAGTTTACAACGAGCAAATTCGAGATCTTCTTGCATCCCCAGCTCAGCATGGACAACATGCAAAGAAGTATCTTCTCTTGCCATTTGCACACTTACTTTTTAAAACATGGCATTACTGTATTTATATCTAGTATTGCTGCAGTACAATTCGAAGTTTAAATGATCAGCCATAATGAACACACAAAACACTCCTGTAAAGTTTAGGCTGTTTCTCTAATACAGGGACTTATTCAAAATGTTGATGGCTTTGATGTGGGAAGGTTGGATATAAAACAGGTGGCTGAAGGGGTTCAGCATGTGCCAGGACTTGTGGAAGCAAAAGTGGAGAACATGAATGAGGTTTGGGAGGTGTTGCAATCTGGAAGTGCTGCTAGAGCTGTTGGCTCCACGAATGCAAATGAACTTAGTAGTCGTTCACACTGGTTTGTATACATGCATCAAGCTTTGTTCAGCAAATATATAAGTTGCATTTTGCAAGATAACCTGATTTCTTTTTGTTGGAATGACAGATCTGGCATTAGATGCACTGTACTTAGAGCATTGATGTCAGAGCTTTCTAATGCTTTTTGTGTCAACTTGTTGCAGTATACTAAGTGTGATGGTAACAGCAAAGAGCTTAATCAACGGGAACTTCACAATGAGTAAGCTGTGGCTGGTCGATCTTGCAGGCAGTGAGAGAATAGCAAAAACTGATGTTCATGGGGAGCGTCTAAAAGAAGCACAGTATATCAATAAGTCCCTGTCTGCTCTTGGCGATGTCATAGCTGCCCTTACAACCAAAAGCAGTCATATACCATACAGGTTTGTTGTTCTGATAAAATATAAAGAACAAGACAGTTTTGCAATACTCTTTTCTGGTTCTCTCTTCCGCATTCTATTATTTGTTCTGTTGCCCTTTTTTTGGAAAGATAGAACTGATAGTGTTAGTTTGCTTGGTGACACTAGGAACTCTAAGCTTACGCATTTGCTGCAAGATTCATTGGGTAATTAATTGTCTTTAACCTTACCAAGTATACTTTTAAGTTGCTTTTCTGATTGCACAATGTCTATGAGTTCTGGCTTCTCTTGCTTTGTTGACTTCTTTGATTTTGACCAGATTGGTCAAAATCAAGTTGAAACTTTTAACTGTATCTAGCTCAATTCAGTTGCCTCTGACACCAATATAATGCATATTGATTTTAACTAATTATGTCCACCCAGGAGGAGATTCAAAGACTGTAATGTTTGTACAAATTAGTCCCCATGAAAATGACGTGGGAGAAACATTGTGCTCACTGAACTTTGCCAGCAGAGTTAGAGGATTAGAGCTTGGTCCTACTCGGAGACAGCAAGATGCTGGTGAAATTTTCAAGTATAAACAGATGGTATGCTTTTGTCACTTTATTCCACTACTAGGGTGTCAGTGCTATTAGAAACTAAACATTTCCTTTAGTATATCTTTTTCTTTCTTTCTATACACTAAGTGTTGAAATGTACACAGCTTGAGAGGATTAGACAGGATGGAAAAGAGGCAAAGAAGATGGAAGAGAGCTTACAAAATATGGAGATCAAATTTAAGGGAAGGGAACAGATGTGCAGAAATCTTCAAGAGAAGGTGCAGACGGCTTGTGTTTTGCTTTCTCTAGTTTGTAAAACTCGTGATATTCAACATGCAGTATGCTAAAAATGTTCAAAATACTGAAAAATGGCTTTTACAGATTAAAGAACTGGAAGCTCAACTGGCAAAGGAGAGGAAGGCTCGAGCTCTATGTGAGACCAAGCTGAGAGAGCATCAGCGCCAGTCAGAAAAGTTGCCTGAGAAGAAGGCTCCACTATTTCGCCAGTCCAATAGTTCAAAGATTGTTAGAGGAAGAACACCTTTGAGTAAGGATCTTACTAATCTGCCAAAACAAGGGTTAACTTTGGAGCGCAATACAAAGCAACAAGAACGTAAATCATTTATGAAGATGGACATGATTGAATCTTTTGCAAGTGGTACTCCTTTAAATAAAGAAATTGAAGGTAAATCAACTGTCATTGAAAGAAAGAAAGGGCGGTTTTCCATCTGTGCACTACCCCCTAGGTCTTCTGTTCTTCCCGCTGCAAGAAGAATATCAATGATTCCTGCACCACCATTAAGGAATCCCATATTCAAAACTGAAGCAGCAGTTGATCATTCTAGCCGAAATGACAGAACAACTCGAAGAACTTCAATGAGTACTTTGTCTCGGAGAAATTCTTCTATTCCTATTCCGAGAAGAACTTCCATGGCTGTCCTACCAATGAGAAGGAATGATGTGTCAACATTTGAACTCCAGCTTCCTGCTCACCAATTCGCCTTATCACCAGCTGAGGAGAAATGTAGAAAAAATAACATTCCATATCATGACTCTGGTCTCCCCCATACCTCGACTCCTGTTAGTCTGAGAGGGGTAAAACTTTCACATGCACTAGATAGATTTCGTGGTACTATTCACAGTAAGGTTCGTCTCAACTCTCCTTTGCTCAAAACATCCAATGTCCTTCAAGAAAGTAACCAGAAGCAAGAAAAACACACACCTGATACTGATGACAACTTCACAGTTGCTTCTTCTTTGTCATTGGATCTGAAGCCGCAAGCAAATGAGATTAGCCGTCTCAGGCGTTTGAGCACTATGAGAACATGGGGAGGTCATTCAGCTGCAGGGGCTCGTGCTCAAAGGGTTTTGTGTGGGAATAAGACAAGTTCGAGGTCTATTATGGAAGACGGGGAAAATGAAACAAGGAGTGGGCGACTAGACAGTGGAGATATTTCATCCAACTGATGAAACTGAAAGTAATCCTAGTTACAAGAAGCTACATAACTTCTATCCTAGACCTATTTGTCAAATATTTGAGTATGCAAGGTCTTCTCCCAGTTGACAGGGGAAAACGAAGGAAATCTGGCCTGAAAGGAAACATGCAAATGGTGCCTTTTATAGGTTCATTTTTATTGTAATTTAGGATAGTTTCTTGTATTTCCTTTCAATGTACCAAAGCTATTCTGTATTATAATTATAATGATGTCTGTAAAACACAACTTTATCATGCCTTCCCTCTAATTTTATTGGCATCCTGGGCAATAAAGAGCTGTGTGATTTTCAATCTTACTCCAAGCTTCTATAACTCATAAAACATAGATAGTTTATAGCAAAGTAGGAATTTGCATAGAGAGAAGTTGGTGCTCGTCACCATATCTTCTAATTCATTTATTTGTTACTTTGCACAACATTTTGGTGAAGTGAATGCATTAGAGACATCCTTTACCAACTTTGTCTATGTTTTCTGCTCTTATTCCCTTGTTTTAAGGTAGCTAACAAGTTCCATAGAGGAAATTGTTAGTGTTTCCTTAAGTTGCAAGAAATACTCCTCTCCACTAAAAGATGCCGGTGAAAATTAAATTTCCTTTAATTTCTTTTGTATTTTCTTCATATTCATTGCAATATCAAACTTTTGAACTTCATGGGGGTACACCTCTTAATTCTAAAAGATGCTTCCGTGATAATCATCTCTTACAGATTTTTTGGTGATATAGGAACTTCTCGGGTTCCAGTTTGAAGACAAGAAACTTGCATTTCACTTAAATAAATGATCAATTCCTGTGCTTTAAGAGTAAGGCATTAGCTTATTAGCTTTACAAACGTTAATAATGATTTGGGTGTCCAAACTGTTGGCTTTGATATGGGAATCTCCACAGTAATAAGTTAACATGGGTCAATCCATCAAACTTGACTCCTTGTCTTTTCCTTTTTGCTGGAAATGGGGTTCAGTTTTCTTTAATTTTGTCTCCAGTAAAGGTAGATAAATTGCTCCCAATGTAAAAAAAGGTCTTAATCATAAAGCCTACTGTCAAAAAGATCCGTGGCAAATTGAGATCCTACAATCTAGAGGCACATTAATTACCATCTCAATGTGCATTTAAAACACTAAATCTCATTCCCCAACGTAAGCAGGAACTGAATAATTACAATTGGCCTGGATTGACAGAACAAGAGTAATCAGGTGGTAAGGGTTATGAAACTAATTTATTACAAGCAATCAATACTACCTAGCTGGGACCTCATTCTGGAAGCTGGCTGTGGGGTGCATGTCCCTAGATTGACGTGATAGCATCCTTGTTGACTCTAGTTTTAGTTTGATGCCTTGTGGGACCTTTTTGACTTGTGGTTGTGTATGTGATGTCCTTAATGATGGCAAGTCTTACCAAGGACAAAGTATCCTATTAAGGTCAGCTTAAACCAATATGAATTGTCAGATGCGTTAAATCCCTTTGATGACAGAGGGAGCCAACTCTGGGACGTCAAACACCTTTCCACATGCACACAAGGGCTCTACACCTGCTGTGGTTTGAACCTGGGCTGTTTGCATGGTGGGGCCTTATCCCAACCGCTAAGCCACAACCCAACAATGGCATATCCCATGATTGGTATTTTGTTCCACATAAATACTTTCCTTCTAATTGTGTGTGTTGTGAATAATAGTTGAGAGACAGGTGGTTTATAAGGCATTACCTGCACCAAAAACTTTGCCAATCTGATAACTGGCTTTGGGGTGCATGTCCTCAGGTTGATGTGATAGTGTTGTGGGTCATCTTTGGCATATGGTTGTTATCTATGTGATGTCCATAATAACTGCAAGTCTTACTACTATAGTCATATCCAATGATTGGGATTTTGTCCCACATTAATGTTCTCTGTCTAATGTGTGTGCATGAATCATCCCACATCCATAACAGCTGTGTGACAGAGGTGTTTTATAAGCCATTACATGCACTGAAAGCTTTGCCAATGTAGAAGCTGGCAAGTCAGTGGGTTGATGTGATAACATCTCTGTCACTCTAGTTACTGGTACTAATATCAGTAATAGCTGTTTGTATGCTGATGTGGCATATTTCGTATTGCCACATCAGTGCTCTGAAAAGTGTTCATCTGCATTAAGTATTGATGGACACTTGTATAGACCATATTCACATAGTATTTTAGTGGGTGTGACATGGTGACCCTCTTAATAGTCTTTGCAGGTGCCATTAATAAATGCCCATGTGACAGCCTTAATTGCATTCTAGCATGCTAATACTTGCATGGTGGTCGCTATTCATTGAACATTCCTGAACTTGGTTTGATCAGCGCAGTCCTCTGCCCATGCAGTTTGATCCTTGTGAGTGATCCCACTAAGGGTGAAATGGACATAGCCATTTCTTTCCACTGAAGAACAATTAGTGCCCACGTCTTCTCAGGTTTTTGAGAGTCTAGACATGTATTTTGCATTTTACACCTGTTGCCTGTGCGAAACAATTAAGCTTCAAGATAAAAAACTTTACGGTTCAGTGCTTGTTCAGGTTTGGGTTCGAGAAAAAATTTACAGGTATATGTTCACACACAAAAATATTACCGTCTCAAGTTTGTTCTCCATGGTGTGCTGCTTGGAGCCTAGAGGCACTTTCTACAGCTCAGGTGGGGTAGATGTATCATGTCTGAAATGATGGCATGGCATATGTCGACTAACACTAATTAATTAATATAAGAAAAAATTAAATCTAATGTCAACTCACAATTATATAAATTCTTACACATAAATGTTCTTTTTTCATTGTTATCTTCCTATACCTTTAGATATTAGCTTGCTCAAGAGCAGAAGGTCTCTTTTAAGTTTTGCATTGAAACCATTCTAAGATAAACTTGCTCTGTTGCAATTGGTGGCTTTTATGGTAGTCCTTTCACAAACGCCCCAGCAGACCCTAATTCGCTAACAACGAGCTCCGATTGCTCCTACAGGTGATCCGTCTTATGCTCTTTTTTCTCTTATTTGATCTAAAATAACTGTGTTTTTTCAGGCTTTTTTTGATACTCTATAATATATATTGCAACCCATATATTTCGGAATAGACTGATATGCACAGGTTTTCTGGTAGCTTGTATGATCCAATTTTTTTGTTCTTATAGAATATAACACTTATACGGAGAGTTTTATGTTGGAACTAATGTTTCTTTTTGAATGAATTACTTATAACATTGTCGAGGATGTATTTTATGTAGATAAATAAGAACTAATTAGTTCTGTATGTTATAACATCGAGGTCAGATGGGCTACAATATTCCGGCATCTGACCGCACGGTTGGAAACATTGATGTGTTTTGGCTCTGTGAAAAAGGAATGTTGTGAACTATAACTACATTCAAGTTCAAACCATAACTGTAATTTAGCAGTTAATAAATTGTTCAAACCATAACTGTAATTTAGCAGTTAATAAATTGTTCAAACCATAACTATAGATTAAGATACAGTGCAATTAATTCATTAGCGTAATTTGATAAAGAGGTATGGGCAAGGTAGCAAATAAAGTTGGTTCATTGCATCTAAATAAGGAGATTGTGTCAGTTAATTCATTAGATGTTTGGATGTATCTAAAACAATCTGATTTCTAAAAAAGGTCTGCACTTCAAGTGTTTTGATCCTTCTTGGTGTTTAATAGATCCAGAGTTAAGATGGATCTATGCTGGTGGGGATCTCAACTTTTAGCCCTGCATGAGAGCGGTTTCCACTTCTTCCTTTGCACTTGACGACCTTGTCGGAGGGTTTGGCTGAGAAGCCTAATCATTTTTGATAGACCCTTTCTTCATCAACCTGATAGAATGCTCTGGGTTGTTCCTCACTGAGGATTTCTGTAGTTTCATCTATCAAAAGCTTCTCTTTTAAGTCGGCCTCACCACCAGCAGTTTTGATGTTACTGGCATTGTAACTAGTCTTCACTGCTTTTGAAAGAAGAATCTCTTACGTGCACAAGAGGTGCATACTGCGAGACACGCCAAACACATCAGCTGTACAATTAGTACAATGTTTAGGAGAAATTGGGACCCTAAGGATGCAGCTACCGGCAGCTTCTAAATAAGTACTGCATTTGGGAGTTGTAGGTTACTGATGGTGGTTCTTTGCACTCTTCTTTTTGGTCAGTCAACCTGCCATTGCTCTGTATTTAATACCCAGGGAGGAATGGTGATGAAGAAGAAGAATTAGAAGAGACCTGTATGTTGGATTTGCTGTAATGAGAAGACTGGAATGTTGATGATTGCAGCTTCTTCAATGAAATAGCAACTCCTGTGGAAAACACTGTGGAGTGAAACAGGTGAGGGTATGAGACACCATAAGAGAGTTGTAATACTACATCATTTCATTTCATCGTGTGAGTTGGTGCTTATGTAACCATTTATTAATTATTGTCCTGGTATTCTCTCATCTTTGTGCTTGCATGTTTGACAAGTGCTCTAAATCTCTCTGTTCTTTGCTAAAAATGAGAGCACAATATATTCATGGATCTGTTAAGTGATACTGAACTGTATTCTTCTTTTACATTGTTGACGGTATCATTGTTTGTCCCGAATACATACAACAGCACTGGTCTCATGGCCTTGGGATTCCTCTTGGTCAGCTTTGAGTGCGCTTCCACCATCTATGGGTAGAGAAACAGATCACTAGATTCCACACGAGGATAGGGATTGTCAGTTGTGCTCCCTCAAGGAGGCGGAGATGGAAGAGCACTTTATTTTCAGGTTCCCCATGTACTATGAGATTAGAAGATTTCATTGCCTATAAAGAGACTTTGGCAGGTCCCTTCCTACCTTCTTCTGGTACCCAGACCAAAGATGCCTAGCCTTGTACATTTGGGACACATTTACTTTCAGACAGCATGCCTTACATGGATCTTTGAGGCCTACTCTGTTGATTACCTCCTTTCACCCTTCTTGGTGTCTAGAGGCATTAATTGTCCAGTTGTTAGTGGTCTCATTGGCACGGGCACTGACAAATCAGTGAAAAGAGTGCTCCCTTGCACAAAGATCACAGGGCCAACTCATCCTACTGTGCTTTTCTCTTGAGGTGGAGGGACTACTACATTTTCTTGTTTCTTAACATAGAGCTCACAGATAGATGCCCATCACCAGGTTTCATCCCTCTGAGAGTGGCTTGGTGGTTTTGGATGTCAGGGGAGGTGCAATAAGGGATTCCTAGTTTGTTGGTTTTGGATGTCAGGCTAGGTGCAATAAGGGGTTCCTAGCTTCTCCTCCCTGGATAATACAACCAAGTCTTCTCATCCTGGTGGTTTTGGATGTCAGGTGAGGTGCAATAAGGGGTTCCTAGCTTGTTGGTTTTGGATGTCACGCTAGGTGCAATAAGGGGTTCCTGGATAATACAACCAAGTCTTCTCATCCTTGGCCGTTTTGTGGTGGACATTATTAGGCTTAGCCTTGTTACATTTGTGGTGGTGGGATGATAATGGCTTTTCTGATTCAAATGCTAGCTAAGGATGCTGCTCTCCCTTGGCCTCGGTAGTCTTGGCTACCTTTTGGACCCTTTATGATGCAACATTGTCACTAGGAGGTTTTCTCCCAGAGTATTATCTACTTGGCCTTCAAGGGTTACCCTTTTGGGATCCATCTTCTTTTTTATAGACTTTTTCCTTGATGTCCTTAAAGTTTAGAACTCTTAGCAGATGATATAGGTTCTTGTTATTGTTGTTATCAAAGGTTGTACTTTTTAGTCCAACTGATCTATTTTAGTCATTTGTGGACATTAATATATTTCGTTTTTATTCTATTTGTGTATTTTGCTTTCTATCTTCCAATAATTATAGATGTTCTGATTTTCTGTAAGCAACTAAACAACGGTGGTGAACAATACCATAATCCTTTTTTATTTATTTATTCAAAGTCTGTGAAAAGTTGGGGACCATATCTATTTTATCTTCTTTCGAGTATAATGGTTGATAGTATTTTGGAGGCCTTCTAGCTGATCTTCTTTCGAGTATAATGGTTGATAGTATTTTGGAGGCCTTCGACTTGACTCTTTTGGTATTCTAAGATTTGTCTATTTGACAAGAGGAATTCCTTTTGATTGCTTCCTCCTTGTCCAAAGGAAACTAAAGAATTTTTTCATAATCTTCTCAAGAATTCCTTTGGGAACATGAGCAATGGATAACCAATATATTGGAATGCTCTCCAAGATGAAATTTACTAGGATCAACCCTCCTCCATCAGATAGCTATCTGTGACACCAATAGGGAATCCTTGCCTCAACTTTTTTTGTATAGCCATGACCAATCTTCAAACCTATAGTGATTTGGTTTTAGGTTGAAACCCAAATACTTCACCCCTTGATCAAGGGGATTTGAAGGGAGAGGCATGATCTAAGATATTTAATCTTTCAAATCAAACCCAAGTTCATTTATGTGCATACAAGATTTATTCAAGTTTACCTCCATACCAGCCACATTGCAACAGGTATCCGAAATTCCTCTGTATATCCTCAATTCTCATAAAGAACTGCTAGTAAGGAGTATGATATCATCTACAAACAATAAGTGTGAGAGGGAGACATCCATTTCCACTCTAATACCTCTGATATCCCCTACCCTTTTTACTTTTTATATGAATCTACTTAGTTCTTTATTCACCAATACAAACAAAAAAGGGGACATGGGACAACCTTGTCTAAGCTCCCTTGAAGCATTGCAAAATCTAAAAGGAACTCATTTTTATTAAAACAACAAAAGAAGTTGAAGTAACACATCCTAAAATCCAAGTAACAGTAGAAAGATTCAGACCCATTTGAAGCAATACCAACCTGATGTACAACCATATGACTTTGTCATGGGACTTAGCTTAGTCAATCTTCATCACTATTGCTGGAAGCTTGTTTGCTTTGATTGTATATAAACCCTTATGGATAGAACCCACATCATCATGAATATGCCCGTTGAACAAAAACCCAAATCGCTCCTTCGAAATTACTCTGGAAAACATTTCCATGAGACTATTTTCTATAATCTTCGAAATGAGCTTGTAGATAAGATTACACAGTGAGATAGATTTGAAATCCTTGTAAGAAGTTGGCTCATTCTTTTTGGGAATTAAATTGCTAAATGTGGAATTGAGTGCCCCTAGAACTTTACTTGATTCTTTTTGATTCCTTCATCACCCTCAAGAGCTGATCTTCTAACATGTCATAAAAACCAGTGTACAATTCCACATACCAACCATTTGGTCCTAGGGTCTATGTAATCTTAAACAAAAACAAAACACCCTCTAATTCCTCCTTTGTTACTCAATCCACGAGTTTCTCATTCATACTTTGATAAAAAAAACCAGGGATCTGTGTTATCACCTTCACAGTGTGATCTATGCTTGAGACTTCAGGCTCTTTATAAAGTTTTTGGAAGTATGCTTTGCCTGCATTTTCCAGACACATTTGCCATATCCTCAAAAGATCTTGCCTTGGAGCCATATGGAGATATTGATTTTCCATAGGGTATTTACGTTGTTCCTCTAATTTACAAAATTGTGAATTATTTTTGTATTATTATCCCCATCATCTAACCAAATAACTTTGCTTTTGAGCCTCCACTCCACTTCTTTGTCTAATACGGCCTTCTTTCTATCCTCCAAAGCCTTTAAAGCTATAGATTTCAATAAACTTATTAATAAAGGAGTTGCACATTTAATGTTCTATCACTCTAACCTTATTATTTGTGTTGCTTTCTAAATCTAACATAAGAACCTTCTCATCTTACTGTTTCAACTTTGTTAAGGTGTTAATCAAGCACTATACTAACACGTCTTTTTTAATTTTTTCTTACCATTAATATCCGATGCAATTATATTAGTACATTTGATCAGCTTGAAAAGATTGTCAAGGTGAAAAATGTTACCATCTCATGTTATTGTCACATTGGTACATGGAAGAAAATTGGATATTATTGAGGCATGCAGAATGTTTCAATCTGTCTTTCTGGTTGTGGATCCTTGCAACCTGAACATGTGAGGAAGTCATATGTATAAACCCAAGTTATACATAGTCATAATAGGGAACCTGAAATTGTGATTTCTAACACATCGTTTCTTGTGGAATTTGACCCCTAAATTAATCTAGAATGTATCCTACTTCCCAATATTTTGTTATGTTTTTGTGCATGATGACAAACTTGATTCTTTCCTCATAGCTGCTTAGAATTCACATAGTTATGTTATGATTTGATTGCACTTTGATTCTTTACTCATACGATGAGTAACAAACATATCAATAATAAATATGAAGTTGTGAACTTCGGTGTTAGTGTCTAGTGTTTCAAAAACATTTGTTTACTTTTAAAGTTTAGATTTGGTCATCAATGATCAAAGTGAAATGTTTACGGGGAATTGTGTTACAAACAAATAAATCTGTCCTTCAGGGAGGATTTACATATAAATTTTATTTGTAGGATTTGAATATAAATTTTAATTTACATGTTCGTATATCCATGAGGTAACACTTCAGATGGATTATTTGGATCCATTTCCTTTTGTGTTTGCAAAGGGTTAAAAACTAAGTTGTTGAGAAACTTGGGTTTGATGATTGCCGGTATGAGGATGGGTGTGGGGGCGGGAACACTACTTTTTGAAACGGGGGACTTGGGTACATTTGTGATACTCTCTCTCTCTCTCTCTCTCTACACACACACACATTATAATATATATAAAAATTAAATCATTTTCATTGTACATATATATTCATGTGCATCCATATGAATCCAAACCATTATACACAAATATGCAAAGTTTCTCATCTATATAGCAAGGGTGCATACAACTAAAAAAACATCAAGTGCAATCCATATCTGACCCAAAATACATAAACAAAGAGGCTAAATGGCCTATAGAGTCCAAAAAA
>NWUY0300018126.1:82723-93999 GCA_004151065.3 Larix sibirica
CTCGTAATGGGAGGAGACGAGTGTCAGGGACATGCGAGACTAGTTCCAAGCACATGGAACAAACCTATGCATAATGCAAGGAAGATGAGAAAGATAAGTACACTTGGGTTGTGTTTCCTCATGGTAAGTGGGTGTCAAGTTGCAAAGGAAAAATCATGCAAAGCTTAATGATAATGAGATACTAAATGAGATATTATACAAAGCTTGAAGCTATAAAAAGTCTCAAATGTGCAAGAAGGAATGATGAAATACATTGATAACTTAAACAAAAAATGATGAGAGTCTTCCTTTAGGAAATGGCTAGCATAAAATATAAGGAAGAATAATACGTATTCAATACAAAGTTATGCAACACTACCAAGGGACTCTCAATCCAGCAATACAGTAGCATAGGTACCATCGAACAATAGCATCTACACTAGGGTACCCATGTGAGGGAGGCTCTATGAAAAAAGATGACATATTAGCATAATAGAAGGATAAATTTCGTAATTCCTCAAAGATAACCTAAGGTTGTTCGAATTGGATAAGATAATGCAAAATGAAAATGGAAGGTGAACCTACCCTATATGCCAGTATGCGAAACAATACCTTAAACCAATGCCATGTCCGAAATAAATAATCTTTCTCAATAAAAGTTTGAAAAGTATACCAAGTTATACATAAACATTAACACAATTAGTTCCACATATAAAAGGAGTTTTTCTACTAGAAAAAAGTGAATAATAAATTAAAATGTTACCCTTCCTTTTTGCGAATGAGAATGAATTGGAGTTTGGGTTCAAGAACAACCCCAGTCTTCGAAGAGTGATTACACGAGCGAGGAGCAAGTATTTTTATTGTCATCAGAACTAGGTAATATTTTCATTTGTTATTTTCATTTATGGCGAATCCATAAAGATGATAATAGAGTGGCATGAAAGAGAGCACAAAGTCATTGACAATGAAGTTGATTATGCTGATTGAACAAATTCTTTGAAATAAACAACATGCAGGTCCAAAATAGGTTGTCACAACTGTTGATCAAATATTGGGATCCAGATACTAGTTCCTTCATATTGGATGGGTAACCTCTAAATATAGATATTGAAGATATTTATTTTCTCGTGATGATTTCCTATTGATGAGAGGAACCAAAATTCAAAGTTCGTGGTGCTAGAGGCATGACCTTCAATGAATATGTGGCAACGTATTGTGTTTACAGGTCTCAAAATATTAGAATATAGGTTCCAATACGAAATATAGAGAGTTTGAGCGTCAAAATCATAATCATGATGATAACTAGATCATCGGTTCAAGAGTTGAGCACCAAGCTTCAATAGCTTAAATGTTTTACGCAATAGGGTGCTTGGAACCCACTGTGTTTGATTGATGCATTACAGTGTTAGGATGCATGGAATATCAACTAACAAAGTGCAAAACTGGGAAGATGAATACTTTTAGTTTCAGAAGCATCTTATGTAGTTTCTTTTTTGAAAGGGTTCCTACCATTATCCTGTGGGTATATGTAGAACTACAAGCTCAAAGGAGCCCTGCCATGGACCAATGGACAATTATGATGATATGATTTAGAGGTAGGTGTAATGAAAGCCTATATGATGATGCTTTCTTTGCTTGGTGGGAATGCCAGGTAAAGGGAATCAATAATTATCCATATCAGGGAATAGATTTCAGTCATGACCATGACATGGTAGTCCCTCTATAAGGAAGTGCACTAGGTGAAATTGGTAAGTCTCTTTTTAATTTTGAAGTTTATTATATTTTTATGAATTTTTTTATATAATGAAAAATAAAAACTTTTTTTTTTTATGCAGATACTGATATAAAAATAACAATCATAGGATCGACGTGAGGGGAGGGATACCCTCGGTCAAGGGGAAGGCCTCGGACAAGTGACTCAACCAATGCTTCTATAACTCTAGAAAATATCAGAAGTAACCTTTTTCGAATTAACTAATGGGATACGCAAAATAGTGATCGAAGACTTACCAGAGATTATACATCGACAATTAGTTAGAATACCTAGACCATGGGTTAAAAAACTCAAAAGAGTGGTCACTGCAGTAATGTAATTCTGTAAGGGACAATGTACTCCTTAGAAGTAACATGATTGTAGGTATGGGGCTGATATCACCCTTTTAAAATATTATCAAGTCTACTTTTTGACTATATGAAACTTTCTAAAATATTTATATACAAACATTTTATCTTGGATTATATATACATGGGAATGCATAATATTTATGATGGTTTCTAGTACTACAAATGATATAAATGCTAATATAGTACATAGTTAGCATATGCATATGTTATAGTGTTTTGTCTTCTTGGAACATGAGTATAAACAACATAAATAAATTGTTGATGATGAATATGTACATGCAAAAAATGATGAAACAACATAGGATCGCAAACTTGATACTTGCCATTTAATTGAGAAATTATTAGTTGTGAATCTAAGAGAACTTCAAGGTAAATGATACCATTTATAATGAAATCACAAGGATTTCTATAACGACACTGTACTCAACCATATTGTTGGTTGTTGTCCCTATACAAGCATGACTTGAAACAACTAATTGATCGAATGGTGAATAATCACCCAAGCAACTAAGACAATGTATTTGGTATGATAACTAGCGCCATTTGCGCAACCTACTTGAAGAAGCATTTCATGCAAGATATGATAATACAAGAAATGAATCTAAGTAAGTGGCAAACCAAGAATAAGAAATTGTACAAATGTACAAAAAAAGTACATGCCTAGGCATAATACTTCTTTAAATAGATCCCATTTCTAGGCTCAAACAACCTATTTCTTTCATAATATGTTAAATCATAATCACCTATCTTCAAAACTTTAGAAACAATATAGGGTCCGAGCCACATAGATTTAAACCTACCTTCCCCCAAAGGGTATTTATTCTGACCATAAAGTAAGACAAGGTCTCCTTCAGAAAAAACCCTCAGATGGATAGATTTATCGTGTTGAATCTTCACACATATCTTATGCAATTAATTCACCATAGAAACATCTCAACATTGTTCATCAAGATGCTCTAGGTGAACTAAATGCTCTTCTAATGATGAAGTATTGGGCAACAGTTGAACGACTAATTTCAATGAAGGAATTTTTCACTCAATCAGAAGGACTGCTTCAACCTAGTGAACGAGTTGAAAATGAGAAAATACTGTGGCAATGTTAATGGTAGTTCGGTATTCCCATAAATCATGATATAGCATAATATGAAAATTAGATATACTTATGTTAACTGTTCTCTAAAGAATGGTATTTAAAGTTTTATTGACAACTTCGACCTGACCATTCACTTGGGGATAAAATGGTGAAGAATGTTCTTGTTTAAACTAAGACTTGGTGGTCAATTCGGTCATCATTTGATTTTCAAAATGACAACCATGGTCACTGACAAGTTGATGTGGGATACCAAATATCGTAATGATATGATTGAATACAAGATAAGTAACAATTTCCCCATCACTATGAAAAGTAGGAATGGATTCTACCCATTTCATAAAATAGTCAATGACCATTGTGATATATTTATGCCCCCCAGCTGAAGCTAGGTTGCAAGTCATAAAATTAACCCCCCACTTAGTGAAGGGACCGACAGTAATAACGAGAAACAATGGAGCAGGACATGCATGCATATTTTTAGTAAATATTTTACAAACATGATACTTTTTAACTGCTTCTATGCAATCTTTAAAGATCGACGACCAAATATATCCAGCATGCAAAATTTCCTGGGCAGTCGCAAGACTAGAAAAATGATCTCCATAGGATCCATTGTGAGATTCATTTTAAATAGACTCATCTTCCTCACGAGTCAAAAAACGATGTAAAATAGAATCAACCCAACGATGATACAAATTGTCTCCTATGATGAGATAATTCTTCACATTATGACAAAGGCGTTGTCGCTCATCTTGTGAAAAAGACTGAGGACACTTCAGAGTTTGAAGATATACAAATATATCTCCATACCAAGGATCTGATGAAGAAATAAAAAAGATATGTTCATCAGGGAATGAGTCATATTCAATATTATGACAATCTTCACAGGGGAACTCCTAGATAAGTTCAGGAAAGACCAAGGATTTATTTAACTTAGTAGATTGGAACTCTAAGTCAAATTACTGCAAGATAACAATCTATTTATTGAATTCACCCCTGATTATTCATCGAGTCAAAACATACTGAAATGGGTTGAGATATGCAACAACAATGGAGTTGCATAATAATATGTAATGATGGAGACTTTGGATTGCAAAAAAAACTACTAAGGCTAACTTCTCAATGCGGGAATAGTTTAATTCAGTCCCAACTAATGCATGGCTAAGATAATTGATGACATGCTCTTGAAGAGTGCCATCTTCTTGAACTAAGACTATGCTAGTTGTGGAATCAGATGCGTCCATATATAATGAAAAATATTTTGTGTAATCCAGAGGAATAATAAAAGGAGCATACATGAGAGATAGTTTAAGATCTTCAAAAGATATTTGAGCAACTTCGTCCCATATAAATGCAACTCCTTTCTTTAGAAACTCCATGAAACCTTTAGTAATCTTAACATAATTAACAATGAAACGTCTGAGAAAGTTGGTGTTACCTTGAAAACTATGAAGTTGGCGAACATTTGAGGGAGGAGGTAAGTTATCAATGGCTTCATCCTTTAAAGGGTTAACCATGATCCCTTTATTAGAAACGATAAAACCTATATGCCTCCCATATTTGACACAAAATATACACTTATGGGGATTCAATCGAATATTATAGTGTCTGCATTAGTCAAACATAGGGTGAAGATGGGCTAGATGATCTTGCATCTTACGAGAAAGAGCCGCTAAATCATCCAAATAAGCTTAAACAATGTGCTTGATATCATGGAAAGTAAAGGACATGGCTCACTGAAAGGTAGCTCCAACATTTTTGAGGCCAAAGGGAATTTTTTGGTATGCAAAAGTTCCCCAAGCACATATAAATGCAGTTTTGTGTTGATCCTGGGGTCGGATTTGAATCTTGTTGTAACCAGAGAATCCTTCCATAAAGGAAAAGTTCTCACTACCTACACATTCATCAATGATTTGATCGATAAATGGCGTCGGGTAATTGTCCTTAGGACAAGCCTTATTAAAATCTCTAAAATCTATGCATACTCAGAGGTTACCCTACTTCTTATGAATAGGAATAGGATTGGATACCCATTATGTTAGAGAAATAGGATACATAAAGCATGTCTTAATAATTTTTTCAACTTAAGCTACTATGATAGCGACCACTTTCCTAGGGTTAACTGGATAATGTTTCTTACGAACAAGTTTTGCATTTTCGTATGTTTTAATCTCGTGTTCAAAAATACTGGATCAATGGCCGACATATCCTCATATGACCAGGAAAAGACATCACCGAATTCTTTGAATTTTTTTGTATAAATACAAATATCTTCAGGAGAACAATTCACACCAATGTATACATTCTCCATGATATTAGGGTTCCTAGAGGTATTGATTGGGATAATTTCAAAAATGTTATCCATATTATATTTGGCATATACTCCCTATTGATCCAAAGGGTTTAATGGTCGATTAATATATTTTTGAAGGTTTATATGAAACTCTCCACTCTTTATATTTGGTATAGCTGGAATAAAATAAGAGTGACGGTGTAAATCATCACAGGGTTTATCGGCCCCTGTTAAAGATTCTAGAATAGCCTCGTCTGAAGGCATGACTATAACTAAAAAACACATATAAGTGGAGGAATCAACAACCCAAACAGGATGGGTGGTTTGATCCACCTCTTCAACAATTGATGGATCAATGTCTGCAATGATTTGTTGAATTGATTAATAAGTGATTTCAGTTACAGAAAAGGGTAAGGTCATTCCATAATGTTGAGACTCATCCATTGAATCCATTGGAGAAGTAACCCATGGATCATCGAGGTAAGATGTTCGAAAAATACTCTACTTGAGAAACACAAAATTCCTCATCATCCAAAACTAGAGTGGAACTATAGAAAAAAGTAGGAGCCGAGGTATTAAAAGTGCCCATGAGTGAAGGATACAAGCCCACTCCTACATTCTCAGTTATGCATCTTATCAATTGATGGAATATTCGATCCGGGAGGTGCATTTGGATTAGTTTGAGTGAACATCTTACTTTTTATTTGTGGGTAAAGAAATGACCTAAGTTAAGAAAAATAATGGATCCAACTCCATAAATGCTTAGTTGGCCTTGACAAGCCCCATAAGAAAAACCCCATACTTTGTTTTTGTTAATTATAGGTTCTTTGAGGATACTAAAAGAATTTGATTCCTTTCCTTCTATCCCTTATTTATAATCAATCTTGATCTTATGTGTTGCGATTGGAGGATCCCATATTTTACAATAAAAAATCATTTTATTTTTGGATAGCCACAAAACGCATAAAACATAACAAGGTAAATCTGCATGAGATTTTGTTGTAGGCCCTAAAATCTAGGATTCAAAACATTGCAGAATGGTATCTTTTGACTATTGCCATGGACATTTCATTATGGATTTTATTTTTCATAAGTTTTCAAACCCATTTATATTCTTGTTTCTGAGTGTGAACCAATTTATTAGGCGGATCTAATACATTGTTCAAGACATAAACAACAGTAGTAGAATTATCAAAATTCCTCTGGGCATAAAAATCTGACTCAATGGCACTTATTTTTAGGTTAGGTGATGTTATAATGACATAATCAACTGTTGTAATCAAAGGGATTACATGAGGTTACCATTAGAAAATGATACACAAATATATATATCAAATACTAGATCACATATACATAAATAGAACAAAAAAGTGATAAAGTAATGGAGGAAACAATAACAAGTATTTTTTTTTTAAACCATCAGGCCATACTATATAGAATGAAGGATAATAATCTCTTTAATATCTGGCTCATCAACCTATTTATATGATTCATGCAAGTAGTTAGACAGTTGTAAGTATATAAATTTCTGGAATTCGACCTAACCAACTTGACTAGATCAGTCCGACTTAGTCGGTGGTCGATCACGAGGACCTAGTCAACATAGTCGACTAGGCTCCTCTAACATATCCTCCACCTCAAAATTTTATTTGTCCCAAAGAGAACAGGAGATGTAATTTTTTACAAAAAATTGACACAATTACAAAAAATATTTAATGTCTTCATCGTTGCTGAGAACTGGATGTTTTTCCTAGCGGAGCGAAGTCAACACATGCTTAGACGATTGCTGGGGCAGATAGGGCGAGGAGGTCTTGAATTTTTTTCTAATCGATTAAGACAGTCCAGATGTTTTCACTGACCCTGGTGAATTCAGATAGTCGAAGTAGTTTTACTTGCATAGGCTCATTAGTATGGTTTGCATATTTGTACCAAAATGCTGGTGTTGAAGTTCCGCGGCCCTCATTAGTTTGTATATATGACTAGTTAGCTGGATGGATTCTCCTTATGCTCTCTTGGCCTCGTGCAACCATTGGTATTATTTCCTGCATAATTCATATTGTTAGTGATGTTCCATAGTGAGATGCTCTTCTAAGGTCCGTGCAGTTGCTGGGTCAACCGAGTTATTTTATTTTTATATATCTCCAGTAAGGTACTTTGCATATTTTGAAGTTCTAGATATATCTTTCCATAATAAGAGTACCAATTGTTGAGTACAATTGTTGCTTTGGTTGCTTCAATTTCATATTCTTTCAAATTTTTGTCATATTCCTCAATTTTTTTAAATTGGTCGGCCATAAGTAGGTCTGTTTCATCTTGATGTTTCTGCATCAGCTGGTCCGGACTTCATCATAGTTTTTTAGTATTAAATCAACTAGATGTTGAAATTTGTCAATTGTTTGCTCCAGTTGAGGTTCTGGTCGGGGTCCAATAATATGCTCCACCTTTGATGAACATAATGCCGAGGATTTATATTAATAATCCTTCAACGCTTGAAGATTTTTATTGTCCTTTGACGATCTTTTATTACACTCTTTGGTAGCATTTTTTATAATTTTTTTGATCTACCGATCTGATGCTTTTGAATTCACAAAGACAACCTTTTCTGATGATGATACTGCTACGTGCTGCACTATCAAAGTAATTTGAGAATTTCTTTTGGGATTCTAGATTTTGTTTCTTTTCTTTTAAATTTTATTTGATATTTTCTTTTTACTTGTGCTAGGGGTTTGAGCCATATGTGTTTCAGTTAGGTCAATGAAGGTGAGGTCAATATAGGTGGAATTGAAGTGGTCGTGGTCAATGGATGTAAGTTCGATGGAGGTAAGGTTAATGGATGCAAGTTCAATGGAGGAAATTTTGACAGAGGTAAGGTCAACGAAGCAAGTTCAATGGAGGAAAAGTCAATGGAGGCCAAGTCAATGGAGACAGAGTCAAAACTAGTGATGTTAATGCTAGCGGGGTCGATGGAAAAGTTGCGACGATGGTTGAATTCATAGTGGTTGAGAGGGATATCGACGAAGTAAGGGAACTTGTATTAGGTGAATTCAAAGGTGAATATATGATTAAGGAAGTAGTCGATGGTTCAAATGGAAAAATGGAGGCTTCATACTAAGTCATTTGGGAAATCGTCAGTGAAGGAATTAGGTAGGAAGGGGGTGTTTCACTTGCAATATGTGTTAATGTTACGGAGTTGTTTGTGCTTGGCTTTGCAAAGGGAGGTGGATGATGGTCGAAGGAAAAACAGAGGGTTTGATAAAGGGATTAAGGGAATTATGTAATGGTTTCATTGGATATATTGAACTAGTAGGTGTAGACATCGATAGACTAACTAAGCGGTCGAGGGGTGCTACAATAAGCTTGGTTAAGTGAGGTATATACTATAAAAATGAAACAAGGAATTGATTGAATTTAGGGGTTAATGTTATGGGGTTTGGTACTGATACTATTCTTTCTCTTCTTGGAGAGGGGATAGTGAAGGAGGTGCAGAATCATCTAACTCATTGACTGGATCTTCTGCATGTAGATTCTGAGTTATCTTGAGTTTCTTCTACGGTGGTGGCAATAATGCAGTGGAAGTCTTTGGAACAATCAACTGTACGACTAATTTTTGGTCATAGTATTTCTGGATTTGGAGTTATGTTGTAATTTTTTTTATAGGACCTTGATTATAACCTGCTTGGCATGCTCCCTTAACTCCTCCAAATCATATTTTATTGTTTCTAATATTAACTATTTTCTTTTCTTTGAATGCTACTAGGTAGCTTTTCCTTTGAGATTGTGCTGAAAGAGGAGTATTTGTTCAATGAATTGGTCTACTTTTTCGTTGATTTGGGGCTCATTGTAGTGTGTCTTGAATTTGTCTTTGATGAGAGGTTCTTCTTTTTCATCCTCAATCGTCTCTCCTGGGGGTTTGACAGCTAGTGCTTTGCTTTGGCTAGTGGAGGGTACAATTTCTAGTAAGTTTTCTGGTTCATCGTTTGGGCCAAATGTGGTGATGTACATTGTCATTTCTCTTTGGTATTCTAGTTCCCCATTTAATAATGACTCAATGAGAGGATAAAATTGAGCCCTTGCTATGGTCGATATAATGATATTGGTATTTGATTGTCTAGACAAGTCAATAAACAAATTTTCTACATTGGGATAGTAGTCGAGTTCTCGTGCAACTCCTCCTACACCCTACATGTACCATACCTTGGTATGTTCGAGGCCGAGCTCAATGTATGCCAACAGGGGTAGATGTGATGAATGTGTTGGGGCACTCTCCCACAACCGCACTTGGTTTTTACTACTCGAAACCAATTTTCCAAGTAGGCCTTTGCCTTTTCCATGTTGGAAGATGGTCCCTTTGTTGCAAAGATTTGGAAAATTTTCATTAACGAAATATGTGTCTTAGTGAAATCTGTTTCATCAACTGGAATGATCTGTGTCATTACTATCCAAATAAGTAAGAATGCGAACCTGATTCTTTTCCAACATCTTGAAATTTCTCGCAATTGGTCTTGACTAGCTATGCCAAATGATTGGCCTAGTTAAATATGTTTGCCTGATATGCAACCTGCTTAACTACCTCTAGCATGTCGAGTCTTAAGTTGGATGGATGACCCGAACTTGTTAGACATAGTGATACTATAACTGCGGTGCATTTGATTGTCTCATAGAGTACTTTGATGATAATGAGTCCTTTTGATTTTTTGCCTACTGAGGACCTTGTGAATCCTTCCACAAGTGGCATTGGCTTGGTCGTAATTGGTACTGGTGGTCCTTTTTTTTGACAAGCTAGTAATATAAGCAACTAGTAAATATGTGATTGGAATGGACTCGTCGATCCATATTTTTCCATCGTGGTATCGATTGATGATGAACTTTGCAATGATGTCTTTCAGGTTTCCAAGGGGGGCTATCAGAGGTGCATTCAGATAACCATGAATACTTGCAATGGTGAGTTTGTTGGCATCTTCTATCCACTGGTTGTCCCTAATTCCCCATGATTTCAGTTCAACATTCTGCTTGTCGCAATTTTGTTCTTCCTTTTTTGCTTTCATGATCCTATGCAATCTAGCTTGTAGGGGGGTTATTGTAGCTCCTTCTTGCGGCATCTTAGATTTCTCTTCAGTTGATTTATTCTTTGCTAGTGTTGTGGTCTTGTTTAGTGCCATGACTAGTTCTTGATACTCTATAGTCGATAGGTCTCAATGAGAGAAAATATGTGATTTTAGGAACATAGTGCACTCGCTTGAGTTTTGTGTAGAAGTTAATCCATGAATCTTCAAGCTCCAACGTTTTTATAGGTGCGGTCTTCAACATGTTTTTAATGCGAGTAGGTGACAACATTAAACATGTTATTTATGGGGGAAATATTATTTGCAAGCTTGTTGAAACTTGTGAAGGAAGTTTTGTTCATGCATCGATTGGTTTGCTTGATGGTCAATGCTCCTGTCAGTGGTCTCGTTTTGTGAAATTCCACAGGATGGATCACTAATCTTGAACAAGCCTCACTAATTTCACAATGTTTTAAATGAGAAGAATTAGGAATAAACATTGATCAAATCACTCATAAAACTAAAACATAGATGAAAAATTGTTTTTGACACATTCTTTAGAAATAAGGTGGTAATAAAAATATGTTACAATAGAATGGATTTGATAGCATTTGATAGTATTTGAATTCACCTCAAGTGTTAGGCTTAGTTAGAATTAGAACCATATCTCGATAAGGTCTAGTGGACACCTATGATGAATGGCCAATCAATTGAGGTGGATTGGCGCATGACTGAGTCATTGGGG
>NWUY0300018127.1:74647-95899 GCA_004151065.3 Larix sibirica
TCTCTTAAGATGTTCCTCTAGCACTTGCAAGCTAGGGCATCACCTAGCAACCTCTAGGGTTCGGTAGGTGAGCCTAACTAAGGCAAATGGAGAAGTCCAAGGCCCCAAAAGCAATAGGAAACCCTTATGCAAGACGTTTCCTTCATACAAAGTTGATAGAATATTGGTAAAAAGCTCTCAGAGAAAATGCAGCATCAAACTACCATTCAATCCACATAGTAACATTATTCACCAACATTCAACAATAGATGAGCAACGAAGACACCTTTAGGTCACACTTGTGCATGTGTTGTTCCAACAAGTCTAGCATCAACCATAGCAAGGGCCTTTCCACTTGTGCATGTCTTTCTTTTGGACATGCAAACATATTGTTCATCTTTGTAATAATCATGTTAGTATCACCAATCATCCTAAAAAGTTTGAAATTGTCAACCACAAAATTCATGCCTTCAAATTTTAAGCGAAAAGATAAATAACGAATATCATGGTAAGGAGAAGCAAATACCACACCTGCCCACATACCTATCTCGTTTCTGTTGAAATGCATCATTGAAAACTTACCAGTATCAGATAGAAAGGGCCGCTCAACTTCTGTAATGCTCGAGAGACATTGCTGGGAAAGATAATCATGGCCCACCCTAGGAGAGGGTAAACCTATCAACCCAATATCTGTGAAAGAACTCTCTGTATCACACCCTATATTGTCATATGTGTTGGGTAGGCAGGACTGAACTGAGCCCAAGAAATCTCATTAGAGACGTGACTTCCAAAACATTCAAACCCTTTATCATAATGGAACAACTGCATATGGTGATCGTTGGTAATAGCAATAGGTTTCATGTCCTGAGGTGCTTCATCATCAACTGTAATCGCAAAAGGATTGATCCAATCTTCATCATCGGTGCAGCGAGGAGAAGGAACAATCATATCTTCGTCAATCAGGCTTTCATCGATTATGTCTTTGATATCCTTCCTCGAGGGGATGAAGACTTCTCCATATTGCTTCAAATCTATGCGAAAATCTGGCTCGGACTGATCCATACTGATTTCTTTTTCTTCTATGATGGCAGTAAAAGCTCGAAAACAACACTGCTTGTAATGTCCCCAGCTTGACCCTATTGCATTAATATTGTAAATGATGTAAATATTGTTATTTNATATCTTCCGAAGTTGCACAAATTCCAACATCTTAGATGTTATCCAAAACAAACGAGATTGAATTTGAAACTACCTATGACGTGTGTCACCTCCACAGGCGTTCACGACCCCAAAAGTGGTTTTTGAAATCCTCCTTTTTGTGAGATTGAAACCATTTACATTCTTCAAGGAAGAAAATATCAAGGTGTTCTGCGAGCCTGTCCTTTTAGAAAGTACGAAGGAGCCATATGGAAGAAGGGTGATTTGACTTGAAATGAGGTATTCCTACTCAACTATTGAGTAAGGGGTAGATTTGGTGCCAGAAGATCGATGGTCCACAATATTTCATGCCTTCAAAGTTGCTTGGGCGTTATCCAAAGCACACAAGCCTGAATATGAAACTGCTTGGGATGCATGTCACCTCTACAGGTGTTCAATCCCCCAAAAGTGGTTTCATGAGACTGCTCTCTCATGAGCCTAAAACCACTTACCTCCCCATCTCAGAAAATCCTTTCCTATCTGCTAACCTATCCACCAACTCTTCTAATTATCTCATTCCATGTGTTCACATTTTAAAACGACTAAGGGAATTTATCATTCCCCTAGTCCTAGTCACCTCAGTCACTAGCTTTATGCCAGATGGAATCACCATTTATTGCATGAATTTAAACTTATAAATAGTCATCAACCTCCATATAATTCAAAAATTTAAATTTCTTAAGAGTTTGTGAGCACAACCCTGGATTTTATCCCTTGCAGATTGCTTCCATCCCACTCCAGAGCTCCTAATTCCTACCTTCGCTTGCTAGTAATATCCAATGTAGTCACCCTCAATGGATTCACATCCTCCATCACCTATAGTTGATCCCTCAACAACCACTTTTATATCAGATGATCACCTAGGGGACTCCTTATAAGATCTCTTTGACATAGTCACATCCGTCGAAAATACAAATCAAGTCTCTAAGGATGGAAATGAGAGATTCATTGTCGACCATGATGACCTACACATATGGGAGTCGGGATTTCCCTTGGAAGTAGTTACAAGATGCACCATTTTCTTGAGCTATTCACTTGGTGCTTAGATCTTTGCTCCCATACGAGTAGAGCAATGGTGGCATGCAACGAGATGATCATATGCCCCATTAACAAAGACTTCATTCGGAAAATGCTTGGAAGGGGGCCATATGTACCTTGTAAACCTTTTGAGGAAGAGGCATTAAGAATCAAATATTGAGAACTCATTTCTAAAGAGAAAGAAAGATTCCTTAGGTTCTTGCTTCCATCTGGAGTTGAGCTACCGACATAAGCACCTCCTTTCAGGTCTGAATTATTTTCTGAAGTAGCTAGGATAGAATGGCCATGATTTGTCAAGTCCTTGGGTATGCCAATGATAAATTGTTTTATCAAGCAATCTTAGGATTATTGTTAGAAATGAGCCCTTCTATCAATGAACCTAATCTCAAGCCGTATTTTTCCCAATTCCTTGATGATATGATACATGAACAATTTTGTAATTTTCCAGATGTCAAATATTTTAGGTATTAATCGTGCTTGTTGTACATGATTTTTAATTAGTTTCTAGAGTAGTTCCCTCAATCCCTTATTTATTTGGACATATATTATCCTATGAATGATAGGTACATTGATTTTTTTAATAAATCCATGTACGATGTCTATACTATATTATACGACAAGCCTCCTCCCAAATTGTTCCCTCTGTATAAAAAATTGATCCAACTAAGTTTTGAAGCAACGATCAGAGATAGATTTCTATTTGAAAACCATACTGATATTAGAGTTTGTGGCTACAAAATTCCTCCCCATCAGCTCCCTTCCTTCTTGACTCCAATAATTTGCTCTTGAGTACATCCGTCAGAGGTTTGATTCCAACTAGGTTCATTTTAGAAAGAATAAGAGGGTCATAACCTTTAAAATCCCTCAAGAAATCGGTCCTTTCTTGGTCAATACTTGTTCAACCGAATCGATTGTAGAAGAAATGTTGAGCACCTTGAATCTTCCTAAGGGGTTCAAATGGAATAATGATCCAAAGGGTATCATTTTATAGAAAAGAAAAAGGGTCAAATTGGAAGAATATGTACATCAACCCTTGGAACAACTAGAAAAATTGCAAATTTAGAGAGCTGGGAGGAGGTCCAGAATATCCTTATGCTAGGTCAGAAGACCCAATTACATGTCATCCCAACACCTGTTAAGATAGATGCATGAGTTAATATATCCCACATAGAAACAACCTCTGATGTGGATATGGGAGGAACCGAGGAAAAATAATCTAAAACTAAAATATCCAGGATTGAATCACAGTCCTCCATGGTAGTCCACTCAACTCAAGAAGGATTGAAATCATACTCTTCCAAATCAGTTGTAATTGTTGAGAGTTTCCTGAAATCTAAATCGCCTCAGGGACCAATAATGTATTCTCATGTTATTCCATAAAGATCTCGATTAGCAGGATTATTTTCTCAGATGAGATTTGATAGCTTGAATGGTGGCTTTTTCTCTTCATTATAGTGTATTATCCTAATCTTTGAAGATAAGAGATGAACTTGAGGAAGGATGCATTATTGAATAAAAATAAATATATGTTTGCAATCTCTTATTTTATATAATTCCATTTATAGTTACCTTATGATTCTTCACATTCGTTTCTCATTCCCTTAAAAGTGGCCTTATGATTCCTCACATTGATTTTATATACCACATTATTTTCAATGATTAGTTGGAACTCCTTAGAAGGGGTGGTGTCATAATTCTGTGCAAATATGACCACAATTTCATAATAGATATTTCTTCTATCGAATACAACATTACCATGCTAACACAATTCTAAAATGACACTATATATTTATGAATAATATGTTACTTCTATGAAATATGATGCAAACACAACACATTTTATGCATGATTGGTTATAACAGCACATGCATGATGCGAACATGATGCAATAACGATGCAACAATGATAGAATAGTTTTTTGTTTTTTTTTTTAAATTTTAAGAAAACATTTTGAGCATCGTGAGTATGATGTAATCATGACATGAAATCATGTTGCAAAAACTAAATGTGCGAAAAAAAAAACTTGTCCAATTTAAGGGAAAATGGGATATAATGACCTAAATGCTCGATACTACAATCTTGTATTATAGTGGTGAGAAGAATTTGAAGTTTATATTGGTTTTTCTGTTTGAAGATCAATGTATTTGCAACCATGTCACACATGTCACATTTTGTGGAAAATTTGTTGGTTATAGATGTATATGATCCCTTGAATTTCTTAAGACTTATAAGGTATCCAAATCCACACCCTGTTGGTCATAAATTGCTAAAGAACATCCCAAAAATCTACTATCATGATTCTTTCTTTGTAAAAAACACTTCGCAGTATTTGAATAATCTATTTTGGATCATATAGTTGATCATAGAGACATGACCATCATGTTATTTACTCATACATTAGAAGGGGATACCAAGACTTGGTATTATAATTTTGCAAAAGGTAGCATCAAAATTTAAATATGAGTTTGAGAGAGTTGTTTTTAAAGAAATATAATGAGAAAGTGGAATATGCACGGATGCAATTAATAATAACAATATAATTAATTTTGAAGATGATAGAGGCTTATAAGATTGCATTAAAGCTATTGAAACCATTTTTTTGGTAGAAGAGTCATCATTGGGAAATGATCCAAACATGGATAATGGTTGTATTGAAAACCATTAAGTTTCCATAAATCTTCTCAATGTCAAACATGGATAATGGTTGTATTGAAAACCATTAAGTTTCCATAAATCTTCTCAATGTCATTGCAAATTTGGTAATGATGTTGATGTTGATAATGGTAAGAATAAATGCCCTTCTTTTTCTGGTCTTCCTATGAATCATGTGAAGTTTTTCAAGAAGGCAAGTTTGGAGGGGTTTGTGAATTCATGAACACTCATCCATGTTTTCTAATTTGAAAAATGAGGAAATGTGTGTCTGTTGTCTAGGTGTTTGAGGATTGGATGAAGAAGAAACATTAGTTAGTGATGCATCTAGTAGTAAGGAAACTTATGAGTTATGTGATCTTAATGATTTCATTTTGTATTGACTTAATAGGCAAGTTTTTCTTGGTTGCAAGATATGGAGGGATTATAGCAGGGAAAATTTTAGGGGAAAAATTTAACCCATGGGTTAATTTTCGATGTTTTTTTTTCCAAAAAAATATTTTCCAATTTCCATTTTTTCTAAAATGATTCTCCCAAATTCCATGAGATAAAAATATTTTACTTAAACATCACCTGCATTGTTCATAAACTATATAAAATCACTAGAAATTTGAAATATCCCCAAATATTATATGGTTGGAATTTAAGAATTAGTAAGATTCACCAAGGTTTCTACACTTTAAGAAAATTATGGATCCTTAAATTTTTTCCTAGATTATAGATATAAAACACTTTGATAAATATCTCATCTATAATACTAACTTAACTAACTAGGAATCATATGAAGAACATACTCCTTTATTATGTATTAACAACACTTTTATCGACTCAAAGAGTCAAGATTTTAACTACCTCATTTCTACACATCGTGAAGCGAGTGTTGTTGGGGTTTTCCATTTCACTTGGCTATTATGTCACGATTATGATTTTTGCATGGAAATAGAAGCCTCACATTCCAAATATATAGTTATAAAATCAAATTGCATTAATAGTAGATATTCATATTGGTTTCTTTTTGTGCCCCCTTTAAGCATGCAAATATAATCTAAGGATGATTATAATGAAATACAAGAATGATTATAATGAAATATAAGAGATGCGACATTAGTTGTTGATTTCTTTAGATGATATTTACAACATTGGACAAGCTAGTGAAGGGAAATCTTGGATGAAAATCGAGCTTATGGAAAAGTAGTATGGATTTGGAGATTCTCATCTCATCAATAATGAGTAGTGGTATATTAATCCTCCACGTGACATTGATTTCCATGACTGTGAAGGAGAACAAGTTTTAAACCTTTCTTGGAGTCACCTCTTAGTATTTTTTCTAGTATTATGTGGTCATATGAAGATTTTTTCAGCAACATGTAAGATGTATATTCCATTCCTACTAGTGGTAAGTGGCTAGAGATGAATGGGACAACCATGTACCATATTCTTTGATTATGTATGGGTACCCAATTTTTTCTCCAACTATGGCTTAAGTATGGGAATGTATATAGATCTCATTGAATCTAAGATGTAATTTATTTGCAACATCATAGATTTGTAAAAGCATCAATTATTATCTTTGTTGTTTGGATATGTAAGGTTTAAAATTTCACATTTATTTGTCAACAACAAAATGATATAAAGACCAACACACTTTTGAATGTAGCTCATAATATCCATGTTTTGGTTTATAGTTAATCAAACATAAGAGATTTTTTTGAAACTCCAATGTGATTCTTGGATAGCTACAATAGAAATATAATTACACTTAATAGTTGGTACTTTTCTTAGGTTAGTATTGGTTAAGTATATATCTAAATAAGTTCCCTATCTAAACATTACATGGTTATTTCAAAATCTTGTTTGTTTTGTAGTTGATGTTTATTTTCAATAAGTGTAGGGAAATTCAATAGCATAGTTTGAGCCATTTGCGATGGAATTTGAGGGCCCGAGGTCAAGAGGATGCCATCCTATAGAGTGTAATGATTGTGTGTAGGTTAGATCTTGTCATCCCTTGAGGTTTTACATTGTTGTAAATTTGTAATCTTTCAGACCAGGAATGGTCATAGGTGAATCATATTGAATTTTTGAAGTTGGTTATCTTAAAGCATCACATTATTGGGATTAGAAGTCCTAGGCCATGCCATTTGGATCCACTGATCCATGTTGTATACAACTACACACTAATGAAGATGTAATATTTGTAGATATTACCTTCAAGAGCAAAGAAAGCACGTGTAATGAATAATATATAACTTATCTAGTTATCAAGAGGGTTTTTACAGAGATAGAGTTGGGGAATTTTTAGTTATAAACTTGTTTGGAGATTATGAGCTTCTCATGCAGCACATGGAGGGGATGTTGTCCCCATATGGAGACAACTATTAGAGCACAAAATGACATGTTCAAAATATTTGGACTTTTCATGGCAAATATTGGAATCATCCATAATCGTTCCAATATGAAAAAGAATTGAGAGAGTATATAGACTAAACTTGAAAATTTGCGAACAAAAGGCGTTTTCTTACATTATTAGGCTATGAATATCATATTTGAAAAAATTGGTACCTTGCATAACGTTCTTGAGTGTGGGACTTGTGTCTTGGTGAACATGGAATACTTTTCCTAGTGAAAGAATTACTTTTCGCATATTTGAGGACGTTTTTCAGGAATTTGACAGTCATGTCACTTCATTTTTTTCCTACATTAGGAAGATACATGTCTTAAAATGTATATACAAAATTTAAGATTGCATATCAATCATGAAATCCTATCATGTATTTTTTCTGAAGACTAGTTTACATTGTTGACAAGTAGTGGTGATAGGTGTTCAATATTTTCCGTTCTACAGCCTCATATCTTGGAATATTGACCCAAACTTTGGATATATTTTAGATTACACTTTCCTATACCTACCCACAAAAAATCATCAAAAATATTAAGTAGAAGATTTGTGTCCAAGTTTGGAACTCACATCGAGAAACAAAAGTTGTAGTGGCATATCAAGTTAATATTTAATCCTTTTGCAACTTCGAAATCTTGGATTATTGATCTAAAATTTTGATATGTGTTATAGGAAATATTAGTGCATCTACCCACAAAATTTTATCAAAAAAATTGGATTTTATTGGTTATGAAACAATATCACACTTTGCATGTTTGAAAATCACGGTTGCATCTCATCAACACTGATAGGGGTTCGATGATTTAGCATTTCACAACTCAAATTTTGGAATCTTCAATTGAATTTTGGATATATTATATAGGACATGTTATTATACTTACCCACATAATTTCATCTATAAATATTGAGTGTAAGTGTTGTGGAACAACATGGAACCCGATGCAATGAAAAATATCATATTTTATTCCACATGTTCATTTTCTTAGTTTGTCTTTAACTATTCAAATTGCGTGTTTTGGGTTGCATCTAACATTAGACTCATTGAACTTATATGCTTGTGTAAGGATTCACTACCCAAGTACCTCTATGCTTTTCTAGGTTTAGCAATTTGGTTGATTTGATTAACAAGAAGTATCCTTGGATCACTTGTTATATCATGTTCATCATTCACTCATGTCTCTTAGTACAAATATAGATTCCATGACCCTAAGGATAAGGCACCGGTCTTGTTAAGTGTCACCACTTCATTTTACAAAACATATAAATACTTCATGATATGATATTGCTCCCGAGCTTAATTGGAAGATTAGATTGTAGCATTTAAGGATTTCTTCCTTCAGCTAGAAAAGAACAAGTCTACTGCAAGAGGAGAGATGATGTGATGATAATGAGTATCCTTGAGTAGCCTTGTGATGGCATTATAGCTTCCGTAATTGGTGTCAACGGCTTGATATTATGCAATGTAGTTTTGGGAGATAACACTTCAAGAACAATATTTTCTCTAATTTTGTTTTCCAAAAGTATTTGCAATGAATAGTGTATTGATGTTTAGAAGATTTTTTTGGACATAAGAGGTCACCGCGAAGTAGTGCCACATCTCCTTGTCATGTGCCATTTTCACATCATCATAGAACATACCAAACTTTTTTCGCATCACTGCCATGCCAACATTTGATAAGCCCGCCACATGGCAGACTCACACTACCAATACATGTCTTTTTTGGTTGACCTTCTTTCATTAGCATTTTGAATTTTGATTATGATTCTTAAACAAGTGTATTTTTGCATCTCGAGATTGATTTTGGTCTAATACTTTTTTGTTTTAGGATAATTGTTTGTGCTCCACGCATTAGAGTGGTTATTTTTTTTTAGAAATTTCACTATTTTGATCTCATTGTTTCATGGTTTTCTTAGAAACCCCTCTCCCATCCTCATTTTTACAACTTGTAGAGGGTATATCTTGGTCCAATCACCATTTCTAGTGTTGGTTTTTGAAGGTGTGTTATTTTTTTTGCAATTTGTAATGATGTAGTATGCTTTTGATATTATAGCCATTTTACTTAAGTTAGTAGTTATGAGTAATGTGATTGTAATTCACTTATATAGAGCTGGAAATTTCCCATGGAAGTCCTAAATGGAAGATCTACTGAGAAGAACATAGGAATTTGTAGGATCACCTTACGACAAGAAATTGCATCTTTGGATGCTTTAAAAAAAGCCACACTATATAACAAACACAAGACTTGTAGACTCATTGGCATGTTTTTTTGTGGTGACATCTAGTTTGGAATTCCATATGGTTCTATGTTCTGCTTCTTTGTAAGGTTTCACAAACTTTGTTTGGATTAGTGATCCATTTGACATAGAATGGTCTTTGTCTCTGTTTGCTCTTATTGATTGATGATTATGGAGTCTATTCACTTGATTACTTGAAATGGTCTCCATTCCTTGTTCCTTGTCTTGCATGACTAAAGCACTTATGTGATCTTTCACAAATTTGTCATCTTTCAAACACCAATCCTTGAAGACTTTATTTGTTTTATTTCATTCTTGACAACTTTATTTGATTTCATTCTTGATCGCATGCACATGTGCTCACCAATGGAAACCCTTGTAAGATTAATTGATTTTGGGAAACATTATTTGGTTTCTTGGAGCCTTTGTATTTTATGGACTCTAGATTAAGCATTGGTTTGTACCTTGTTATGGTTAGGATTGATGTTGTTAGGTTTGATAATATTTTATTTACACCCCAATTCATAATTACGGGTCTATTATGTAATGCTTTCTTGGATTGTAAATGGATACCTAATCAATTTGTTTTTTACCAAGACCCATATTGAGTAGTTGTTTCATGTTGGTGGCATTTCTTGTTAGTGCAGTGTTTACTTCCAACTCTTTAATGTTGGCACCACTTATTTCTTGGAGCCATGATCATTCATACTAGTTTTGATTTTGTGCCTCTTCATTTGACTTTCATCAACATCAACCATCTTAACAAATTCAATATTTGTCTCTTCTTAGGAAACACCATGGTTATATTTTTTACACTAGCACATCTTTGCGTGGAGCACTTATTTTTTACACTAGCACATCTTTGCTTGGAGCACTTATTTTTTACACTAGCACATCTTTGCTTAAGCTTTAACACTTTGGTTATCCTAACACCAATGATGTTTGCCTCAACTTTTTATGGCGGCATAATTATTTTTTGAGCATTGATGATTTTTCTTAGTACTCTTTCCTTTTTCCTTTGCCATGGATCCTATTTAACTCTAGACTATGGTGATGGAAATTTTTGTTGCTTCCTTATACATGTGTGTTTTGGATCACATGTTAATGGGAGAATTTAGATGAGTTTTTTTTCTTTATCCTGGAGGCGAGTCATGTGTTGTTTGAAGCATTTTTATTGATCATCAACATATTTTTTTTCAATGTGGCTCACAACCCTAAAGAGGAGTTTCTACGTCCACGAGAATAATTCACAAGGGACCTACCCGAAGGGGACTCACCCCCCTGGCTATGATTACAAAGCCTAACCCGGTGGGGACATCAAGTGAGGCCCTTATATAGCAATGTATAGCCACCCGAGGATTTGACCCTAAGATATTCTGCTCACAACTTACAACACTCAACCACTTGAGCTAACCCACCGGGCTGGGATAAGTATATTTTTATATAGAGAGGTATTATATTAACAATACCTTCATTTTAAAAGTGGTTGATCATTTATATGGTCAACCTCTAATAAAATTGTGATATATAAGTAAATGGATACCAATGTTGTGCAACTCTACTATGTGGTGTAGGCTNATACTAATTATAATAATTAATAATTCATCAAAGCTAATGAGTGGGTCGATTGTAAACTAGCAAGTCATATTAATAATTAATATGGTTTATATACTTCGTTTTGCGTATATCAACGACAGCCACACATTTGAATGTGGTTGATATACGCCGAACGACATATATAAGCCATATTAATTATTAATATGACTCACTAATTTTATTAAGTTCAAAAGTTTCATAGAGATTAAGGGAGGGATGAGAGAAATTTAAGTAAATGCACAGTAACTTTAGTATGCCAGCATTATGTTACTTTAGTATGCCAGCATTATGTTAGAGAGTTAGCCCCCAAAAAACTGTGAAAGTCTTAGTGGATGCCATGTCAAATAATCCATTCTCTTCATCATTATTGATCTTGAAAATGAAAATGATTATATTCTTATGAAGTTTAAGAGGGTTATAAAGATACAAGGCAGGCTTGGTTTATTATCAATAAAGTTATTATAGAGATGAAAAAGAAGTCTCACGGATATGGATTAAGATGGATGTTACGATGAAGTGTTGTGGTCAAAAAGTAAACAACCATATTTTACAAAATATATTTGAAATAATAAAATGTTTTGTTTGAGGTGTATGTTAGGTAGTATTTAACACTTTATGTTTATAGTTTACATTTCAAAATAAAATGTGACAATTTAAAATGTTAAGCATGCTATTGATGCGTTAATTTGGTTTGCCAAACTAATGTTATAGGTTATTTTGTTGGAAATGTGGACAATCTAACAAACAATATTTTAAACGGAAAAGTTATGGCAACAAAGATTTTAATTATAAGATCTAAATAATGGACATGGTCGTGATCCTAATTTTTGTAATGGGTAAAGGGAAAAGTATTTGTTGTATCTGAGGTGAATGTAATTGGGAAATTGTTGTAAGTCTTATTAAAAGCATGTATAGCCCATTGGTTGGTCCAACATGTAGTGCATAGTTATAAGTAGGTTGTACTCCCCAAGTTAGTTGTAAGCTTTCCTATTCAGGTAAACACATTGTAGCACAATATTGCATGTAATCACATGATTTATTTTTTTCTCATGGGTAGAGGTTGTGGTATCAAGTTGTGGAATTGACCACTTGGGTAGGTACAAGTGTGGTAGGTGTACATGTATGTTAGCTTGATGTTGAATTAGAGAAAATAAATCTTAGATTAAAGGGGGAAGAGTGAGCTAATCTTAGAGTGTTTAGATGCTAGGACCAAGTTATTATTCAAGGGGAGTTTAACATGTAGATGAAACCCACATATTTCAGTAGATGGATTTGATTTTATATGGACATTGACAATCAATTTTTCGTAAGTACAAAAACAAATGTAGCCTAATAATGAAGAAATCCCAAGATAATGACTATGAATATTGAAGACCAAGCTGAAGACCCAATTGACAATTGAAAATGAGGACATGACCAAGTGGGAGACAAAGATAAAAATATGACCCTAAGGAAGACCAAGGTGAAAATTGTTGGGCCTAGTAAGTTTTGGGTACCATTTTTGGCAAGACAGTTTTCGTGTGGACAGAAGCAAGGTAAAGTGGTTTGCCGAAGTGGTCAACTCCGACCAAGCAACCAAGAAACTGAGAAACTAGTCATTTTGAAGATGTCAAAGGGTAGGATTGAGTCAGTTAGTTAGAGTTTGTTCACTTACATTAATGAGTCGAGTAGTTGGTTAGTGGAGTAGTGGGAGCGAGGTAGGCTGTGTGCTCCCTATAAATATGTAATAAGAGGGAAATTTTNGAGGTTGTTAGTGAATAGAAAGTTATTTTCAAGGGGAATTGGAGAACTGTGTGGATTTTTGTTCTCGACGCATTTCGGACTCTATAGTTGAGTCCATCTTCAGGAGAGAAGGTGAACTATTGGCGAACTACTTATGTTTTGGTATGTCGAAGTTACTAGAAGAAGTCGAGTAGCATGATCTGCAAGCTGTGTGTGCAGGTCTGTTGTAATTGGAGGAAGAATATGTGATTCATTAACATGAAGTGCTTATCTATTGGTTGTGACTCATAGTAAAAGAAGTGCTTCTGTGGTTTTTCCTGTCTTGGGTTTCCACGTTAACTTCTGGTGTCCTATGTGATGTGATGTGTTGTGTTATGTTTTGTTTTGCTTATTATCGGTTAAGTTAAAGAATGAACATGCTTATAATGATGAGATGAATGGATGTGATTAATGTAAAATGTATTAAGTCATAAGCAACTGATGAGATCTATCGAAGTGAATGGTTTGTCGAAATTAATGATTTGTCGAAGCTATGGGTTGTTTGTTGAGTGATTCATCTATCGATCTATTCCCCTTTTTTGCTGCAGAAACCTGGTTCCTGCAGTCTCCATAGGTACTTCGGGTGAGACTTCATCTGCTCTGCAGGTGTTGCAGAAAGGGTTAAAACCTTTCGAGTCAATATCTGTGGTGTTTGTTGGTGTTGTCNATGAAGTGCTTATCTATTGGTTGCGACTCATAATAAAAAGAATAACTTATGTGGGTTTTCTCGTCTTGGGTTTCCACATTTAAATCATGGTGTTAAATGTGTGATGTATTATATGTTTGCTTATTTTTCTTATGAGTTACATGAATTGATGAACTATTGTGCCTAAATGAAGATATGCATGAATGCGAAGTATAGTGCAAGTTATATAATTTTTGGTTAACTCATGAGTTGTGTCAAAGTTAATGGTTTTTTCAAAGTTACTGATCTGTCAGAGTTATCGGTTGTTTGATGAATGAGTTTCATGTCGAGATATTCCCCTTCTGCGATGCAGAAACCTGGTTCCTGCAATCTCCATAGTTACTTCAGGTGATACCTCATTTGCTTCGCAGGTGTTGCTGAAAGGGCTAAAACCCTTCCGGGCTGGAATCTATGGTGTTTGTTGGTGTTGTGGTGTATGTTTGAACCTTGGTCGAAGTAGAAGTGCACCAAAAAATGGTTATGTTGCCAGGACCGAGATTTATGTCGAAGGGGAATGTAGCTTATGTGGCATCTGACTAAGCCAGAGATCCAGGATTGGTTAGATCAGAAGCTGAGGGAGTTTGCTAAAGATCAAAACAAGCACCCTCGATTGGACGATGAAGCATGCTTAGATAAGTATGGTTTTTTGATATTCATGAGGTTTTCTTCGGGAAATTCCCTATGATATTGCATATTCATGGTTGGAAAGGTTGGCTAAGGAAAAGATGAACTTCCAAGGAGGTGATCCTAGGAGATGGACACTTGAGATGATCCAGCAACTGAAAGGTGTCAATAACAAGACTTCACGTGTAGTGGATTACTGTTTGGAGAGCATATTAGAGGGGTACATTACTGAATTTACATTAAGTCATTTAGTGCAGTAGAACGAGAATTATTTGAAGGACTACGCGGTAAGTACCTGAGATCTTTAAATTTTTCGATTAAGAAGTTGCTTTGTGAAAAAGGAGTGATGTGAATCGAAGCTGACGAATAAAGGATTTGTGCGCGGTGGGCATGGGTATTGAATGGTGAATGTGTGGAATGAGTTGAAATGATAAGGTGAGAAGAGAGTGAGATAGATGAAGAGTGTGGGTTTCTACGAAGTGGGAAGAGATTTTGGCTGAACAAGAGGAGGAGAACTATGACAAAGAGAGAAAAGTGTGACTGAAAGAAGGGACTACGATCCTGTACCACAACTCAACGAAGATTCTTATGATGAGGAGGAAGAATATCGACTCATTTAAGAAGAAGAAGAAGAACCTACAGATCCGTCTCAGACCCAAGGCTGGGACATACCCACGACCCCACGTACATCTCGAGAAACTAAGGTAAGACATAGTAACTCATCACAATTTTCCCAAGGAATTCAAAGTAGTACTTCACCAATTGGAAAGGCACCAAGTAGTGGACCATTAATATCAATTCATCCAAAACCCTAGAGGTCCTGAATGGCTGGGGATGACATGAAGTTACCTATTTTTAATGGAAATGGGTCAGAGAACCCATAACCACACTGGTTCTTATGTAACGTAGTATGGACTATGAAACAAGTACAAGATGATAATGTCAATTTGGCGCAGTTAATTACAACCTTTAGGGGTTGCGCCCTAGACTGGTTTATGAATTTTTTTGAAGTTACTGGTGAACAACAAGCGAAGACCTTAGTAGAGGTTAAGGATGGGTTGAAAGTTGAATTTAAGAGGCCAAAATCCAAGTTGTAGTGTATTACTAAATTGAAACAAATTAAACAAGCACCAAATGAGTCTGTTTGGGACTTTGACCAAAGGTTTAAGACTTTGATGGCCTGTGAAAGCTTCTCGATGAATGACGTGCAACACAAGGAATGGTTTATTGTCGCTTTACTACCTCATATCAGAATTCCATTAATGCAATAGAAACTTCCATCCCAGACGGAGGCCCTTGAGTTGGCTATGAAGTTGGAAGCATCACATGTAGGAGAGACTAGAACTAGTATGGCTCAAATCCATTCACAGTTGGTGAACTTTTAAACTTAGATTCAAGACATAAAGAAGGGTATGGAGAAGAGAGAAGTTGTTTGGTGTACCGGATGTAAAGAGGAGGGCCACTCAAAATATCAATGTAAATATTTTCATGATTATCTCAATGCTAGAAATCCTAATCTGTTGAATCCTGGGAAGGGTGTATGGTGCAAAATATTCCAAACTAGAGGACATCAACTAGAAGAGTGTTATTTGCTACAGAAAATGGTAAGTAATCCTCAAAAACCATGGTGTAAGTTGTGTCGATCAGTTGGACATGATGAGAAGAACTGTCGAGCATACCAGTTGCTCATAGGGAGCACTGAAGACACTTTCCTCATGAAAGGAGAAGATCAAGCTGAAAGAAGTAATGTACCATTTAACCAACCGTGAGGTGGATTCTGAGGGAATGGACGAAGAGGATTTGGTCAAGGAAGAGGTCAGGTAATTTTTTATAATTGTGGTACTCCAGGACATTATGCTAGAGACTGCCATGAATCCTACTTCGACCTACACATATTGTAGGGCATTAGACCATACTATTGAAGACCATCCACAGCTTATAACAAAGTGGCAAGTGAAGAATAATCAAGATCAGAATCAGAATGTTCAGAAGATTTCAGCTAAGCCATGACCGAAGCAGCTTACTGTCACTTTGGTAATCAAAGGAGGAGATGCGACAAGTGATGAAAAGGGAAGTCACAATAACCAGTGGGACCCGAGAGTGAGGCTAGCAGTTCAGAAGCTGCCACAATTTGATGTTCAAAAAGAGAGGGGGTTTTCTCTGAAGCTCGTGATGAATTTATGAAGGGTGCATCAACATCCTCCTCACCACCACTATTTAAAGAACGTCATGTCTATGATATGCCACCTCGCTTTGAGTGGTCTCTATCAAAGAAGAATCCAGGAAAGGTAACTACTCTGCATAGCTTTTTCAAAAGTTGTTTATCCTTAATTAAGGATGAAAATGCATTACAGGAATTTCATATGTTAATTGGAGAATCTGAGGGAGAATTGAGGCAAGAAAGAGTTGTAAACCATGTTCAAAAGAGAACAAAAACCGGACGGGAGTTTCAACTTAATGCACAAATTAGAGATTATGATATGGATTTTTTCATTTTAGATCTAGGTTCAGATGTCAATATTCTGACTAAACAGACATGGGAAACTATGGGAAATACGAAGATAGTATGGTCACCTATTCTGATACGGTTGGCCAATCAACATAAATTTATACAATTTGGAAGGATGGTTGGGGTCCCTATTGAAGTGGAGGGACTGGGTACTTTTGCAGACTTTGAAGTCACAGAGATTGCCAATGATACTAATCTGTATCCTGCACTTCCGGGAATAGACTGGGAAATTGCTAATCAAACTATTATTAGTTTCAAGAAGCAGATGCTAACATTTGAGAATCAGATGAAATAAAAGTTGTAACACCTTTGGATCCATTGGAAGGACAAAGGTATGTCGAACTATTAAAGGAAGATTATGATGCTCGATATTTGGATAATATTTACAATGTATCCTCCAGGGTAAATGAATATATCAATCCCACAGCATATGGTACGCTAAGCTGGAAGAGCGTTAGCTCCTGCTCATTAGATTTTGGCGAAGCTTTGAAGAAATGGCAAAACAGGATACATGAAGTTTCAATGCGAATATGTGGCTGCGTTATGAAGTCACTACGTTGGGTTGGTAAAGAGGTATGTGACCTTCCCACTTATGAAGGTTTTCCTAATTTAGATAAGTTTATTGTTGAATTTGAAATTAAGGTGCCATAGCAACAACGTTTGTTAGCATTGGATGTGGACTTGAAAGTGACACCAGAAAGATGTGTGAAATTCTAAATCACAGCAGATCATGGNGCAGGTGTTGCCGAAAGGGATAAAACCCCTCGGGCTAGTATCTGTGGTGTTTTTTGGTGTTATGTTGTATGTTTGAACCATGTTCGAAGTAGACGTGCAACAACAAATGGTTCCATTTCCAAGACCGAGATTTGTGTCTAACGGGAATGTGGCTTATGTGGCATCCGACTAAGCCAAGGATCTAGGATTGGGTAGGTCAGAAGCTAAGAGAATTTGCTAAAGATCAAAACAAGCACCCTTGATTGGATGATGAAGCTTGGCTAGGTAAGTATCTTTATTTTTATATTCATGAAGCTTTCTTTGGGTAGTTTCTTATGATATTAAATGAATGGTTGGAAAGGACAACTGAGCAAAAGATGAATTTCAAAGGAGGTGATCCTAGAATTTGGACGACTAAATTGATCCAATGACTAAAAAGTGTGAATAATCAAATTTCACCCATTGTGGATTACTGGCTAGACCGTATATTGGAGGGGTATATTATGTATTTTTTGTTGACACTATTAATTCATATAGTGTATCATAATGAGAATTATTTGAAGCACTGCGCGGTAAGTACCTAAGATCTTTAAATTTTTCGATTAAAAAGTTGCTTTGTGAAAAAGGGGTGATGCAAATGGAAGTTGGCGAGTAAAGCATTTGCGCATAGTGGGTATGGGTGTCGAATGGAGGATGGTCTGGGAAAATGTATGGAATGAGATAAAATGATAAGGGGAGAAGAAGGTGATATAGAAGAAAAGTGTGGTTTTCTACGAAGTGGGAATATATTTTGATCGAATAAGAGGAGGATAACTGCAATGAGGAGAGGGGGTTGCAGTGCAACTGAAAGAAGGGACTATGAACTAGTACCACAACTCGATGAATATTCTTATGATGAAGAGGAAGAGTACTAGCTCATTGAAGAAGAAGAAGAAGAACCTACAGATCCGTCTCAGACCCAAGGCTGGGACATACCCACGACCCCACGTACATCTCGAGAAACTAAGGTAAGACATAGTAACTCATCACAATTTTCCCAAGGAATTCAAAGTAGTACTTCACCAATTGGAAAGGCACCAAGTAGTGGACCATTAATATCAATTCATCCAAAACCCTAGAGGTCCTGAATGGCTGGGGATGACATGAAGTTACCTATTTTTAATGGAAATGGGTCAGAGAACCCATAACCACACTGGTTCTTATGTAACGTAGTATGGACTATGAAACAAGTACAAGATGATAATGTCAATTTGGCGCAGTTAATTACAACCTTTAGGGGTTGCGCCCTAGACTGGTTTATGAATTTTTTTGAAGTTACTGGTGAACAACAAGCGAAGACCTTAGTAGAGGTTAAGGATGGGTTGAAAGTTGAATTTAAGAGGCCAAAATCCAAGTTGTAGTGTATTACTAAATTGAAACAAATTAAACAAGCACCAAATGAGTCTGTTTGGGACTTTGACCAAAGGTTTAAGACTTTGATGGCCTGTGAAAGCTTCTCGATGAATGACGTGCAACACAAGGAATGGTTTATTGTCGCTTTACTACCTCATATCAGAATTCCATTAATGCAATAGAAACTTCCATCCCAGACGGAGGCCCTTGAGTTGGCTATGAAGTTGGAAGCATCACATGTAGGAGAGACTAGAACTAGTATGGCTCAAATCCATTCACAGTTGGTGAACTTTTAAACTTAGATTCAAGACATAAAGAAGGGTATGGAGAAGAGAGAAGTTGTTTGGTGTACCGGATGTAAAGAGGAGGGCCACTCAAAATATCAATGTAAATATTTTCATGATTATCTCAATGCTAGAAATCCTAATCTGTTGAATCCTGGGAAGGGTGTATGGTGCAAAATATTCCAAACTAGAGGACATCAACTAGAAGAGTGTTATTTGCTACAGAAAATGGTAAGTAATCCTCAAAAACCATGGTGTAAGTTGTGTCGATCAGTTGGACATGATGAGAAGAACTGTCGAGCATACCAGTTGCTCATAGGGAGCACTGAAGACACTTTCCTCATGAAAGGAGAAGATCAAGCTGAAAGAAGTAATGTACCATTTAACCAACCGTGAGGTGGATTCTGAGGGAATGGACGAAGAGGATTTGGTCAAGGAAGAGGTCAGGTAATTTTTTATAATTGTGGTACTCCAGGACATTATGCTAGAGACTGCCATGAATCCTACTTCGACCTACACATATTGTAGGGCATTAGACCATACTATTGAAGACCATCCACAGCTTATAACAAAGTGGCAAGTGAAGAATAATCAAGATCAGAATCAGAATGTTCAGAAGATTTCAGCTAAGCCATGACCGAAGCAGCTTACTGTCACTTTGGTAATCAAAGGAGGAGATGCGACAAGTGATGAAAAGGGAAGTCACAATAACCAGTGGGACCCGAGAGTGAGGCTAGCAGTTCAGAAGCTGCCACAATTTGATGTTCAAAAAGAGAGGGGGTTTTCTCTGAAGCTCGTGATGAATTTATGAAGGGTGCATCAACATCCTCCTCACCACCACTATTTAAAGAACGTCATGTCTATGATATGCCACCTCGCTTTGAGTGGTCTCTATCAAAGAAGAATCCAGGAAAGGTAACTACTCTGCATAGCTTTTTCAAAAGTTGTTTATCCTTAATTAAGGATGAAAATGCATTACAGGAATTTCATATGTTAATTGGAGAATCTGAGGGAGAATTGAGGCAAGAAAGAGTTGTAAACCATGTTCAAAAGAGAACAAAAACCGGACGGGAGTTTCAACTTAATGCACAAATTAGAGATTATGATATGGATTTTTTCATTTTAGATCTAGGTTCAGATGTCAATATTCTGACTAAACAGACATGGGAAACTATGGGAAATACGAAGATAGTATGGTCACCTATTCTGATACGGTTGGCCAATCAACATAAATTTATACAATTTGGAAGGATGGTTGGGGTCCCTATTGAAGTGGAGGGACTGGGTACTTTTGCAGACTTTGAAGTCACAGAGATTGCCAATGATACTAATCTGTATCCTGCACTTCCGGGAATAGACTGGGAAATTGCTAATCAAACTATTATTAGTTTCAAGAAGCAGATGCTAACATTTGAGAATCAGATGAAATAAAAGTTGTAACACCTTTGGATCCATTGGAAGGACAAAGGTATGTCGAACTATTAAAGGAAGATTATGATGCTCGATATTTGGATAATATTTACAATGTATCCTCCAGGGTAAATGAATATATCAATCCCACAGCATATGGTACGCTAAGCTGGAAGAGCGTTAGCTCCTGCTCATTAGATTTTGGCGAAGCTTTGAAGAAATGGCAAAACAGGATACATGAAGTTTCAATGCGAATATGTGGCTGCGTTATGAAGTCACTACGTTGGGTTGGGAAAGAGGTATGTGACCTTCCCACTTATGAAGGTTTTCCTAATTTGGATAAATTTATTGTTGAGTTTGAAGTTAAGGTTCTACAACAACAATAACTGTTGGCCTTAGATGTGGCATTAAAAGTAACACCAGAAAGATGGTGGACTATTCATAAACAGTCTATAATGGGTTGGTTGCAGTGTAGATGGTTCTTAGAAATACGATTTGGCGAGGGAGTCCCCCATGTCGAAGATAAATATAATGGGTTAACTGACCATGTTGATCATCTAACCACTTGTAGTGCCATATGGAAGAACATATCCAAGCAAGAATGGATCCACATATTCATACACACATTGGATACTATACCAAGGAATTGGTATACATCGTTGGAGCTTTGAAAAGGAACTGCAGATTGGGATAATATGACTATGAGTTTCAAGTAAAAATTTAACTATATTGAAGAGGAAAGCTCAACGGTAGATGCAACTTTGCAAATCATTAAAGCAAAAAA
>NWUY0300018134.1:40732-51578 GCA_004151065.3 Larix sibirica
ATAAAATTCCTAACAAGGGACATTACACTAAGGATGTGCAATAAATCCATATTGTTTTAAATTTTCAAGAATCGAAGATCCTTGCTCAATTTTCTCCATATATAATTATCTTTTGTGTTTTATGAAGTACTACATCAACTACTTATTCCTAGAAATTACTTGTAGAAACAAGTAAAGAGGAATGCAGGAAATAAAGGAATAAACAATAACTAAAATAAACTACAACTGTAAACATCCACATGATGTCATTATTCTAAAATACTGATGCTTGTAAAACATGCTTCCATCACTTGAAATAAAGTACTGAGTATACATAACTTGTAGAAATATAAAGGAACATCAAAATAAAAACTATAGATATCAAATAAGAAAATAAATTAGAAAAAAATTGGTTTAGATGAGTTAAAAGAGAGGAAGTGCTAGCAAAATGCCTTATAATCCTTAAAATGCCTTATGAGAAACGATTCAACAAAATCTTTCCATTCTGACAATTTTTTATAAGCCTTTGTGAATGCTTGGACCCAAAAAATGTTGAAAATTATCCCTAGTGTTTCCGAGACCATACACAGGACAATCAAATAAATAGAGCAGTAAAGCAAAACATAGTCTAGTCTGAGCAATACAAGTTGAGATGTTGCTTCAAGCCTCTTATCTACATATCATGTCACCAATTAGAACCAACACAAGATATGGAACTTCTAACATAGCAAGCATGCACCGATAAACAAAATACCTCTTTAAACACAAGAATAATTTTAACCTTACTTTCATCATCCTCTATTACTTGACAAATTTTCCCTGCTATGAACAAACAAATTCAAATCCTATAGAAAGACAAATTGTGGAGTGAGAATGAGAATGAACAAAAACTTTAATTCTGAAACTCTAGCATACCCTTTCTCTCTCAAAACAATGAAAATGATTTAATATCCTCTCCTATTTTTAATGCTTCCACTCGGGAAGTTTCTAATTATAACTAACTCCTTTAGTTAACTATTAACAAACCAATAGTTTATGAGGAGACTTCTATTATTTTGTTTTCTTTTCTTTTTAAAAGAAAAAGGGATATTTTGAACTTCATGGGGGAAGTGATAAAGAACCAAAATAAATGTACGAGGTAAAAGAAAGAGGGAAAAGGGAGGGGGGGGCATCTCACATAATCACCACAAGTCAACATTAACCAACCATCAAGAGGGGCTGAAATCTCAAGGCTCAAGCAACCTTATGCCTGCCATATGTTTTCAATTTCCAAGTGGGGCTACGCATAAACAAAAACTCCCAACACATCACAAGTAATAACCATAACTTCTTAAAAAAAGGATTCAATCAATCATAAATCATTCTGCTTGTACCTCCCAAAATAAACATTTAGAATGCATCATTCATGCTAATCCAAAAATAAAGCATGTAATATTACATTCACCAATCTTCTTTTTTTGTAAAGCTTGTAATATATTAAAATAAAAAACAGAGAGATACATTTGTTGTTGTGATTGGCTTGCCAATCAAGAATCCCGACCAACCACATAGCCAAAGCTTATTTGCTAACTTCTAGTCCGAGTTACTGCTAAGAAAGCATACAAACTAGTGGCAATGTTTACATTAAAATAATTCTCCAAAGAGTCCAAAAAACTGAAATTTAAAGACTTAAGCCCCCATAGGTTGGGGTTAGTAGCTGAAATGGTAAGAAATTTGAACTGAAAAGAATAATAATAAAACACTACAAGCATTCCTAATGGACATAAAGGTAAAATAACTATGAATTAAACTTGGCCTCGAAGCAAGACCCGTAGACTCTCACTTATGATCAGAACTCGGTTTCCTACAAAATCTAATACTATCCTCATGCATATGATCTGACTACTTACAAAATACCACACATGTCAATTCGCAAGCTAAAACATTCATTTTGGAGTCCAAGTCTATCTAATATTTGTCCATCTTGTCCAACCAACCTTCAATGGAGTCCATTCATGTAGCAAAATTGGCACCTTGGTTGTCCTCCAAAATATTACCCTTCACACTCTCTATCGGAGCACAACCAAGAAGAGTATTGGTATACCAAAGCAATGTGAGGGCCTTGACATACTAATTCTCCCTCGATTGAGACCAACCAATGTCACCCAACATCCTTCCTAAATCCACAACCAAATGCATTAGTTCAGGGTGATCATGTTTTCTATGCACCCAAACATCCATATCCTACAAGCAATGTTGCACAGAGTGAGAGACCATGCCATCGAGCACACAGAGAATGTGTGAGCAGTAATCTCCAACAGGGAACATTTTCTCAGTCCTTTTGACTATGACCATATATAATCCATGGATAAAACCAAAGAGAATAAGAGGAGAGCAATACAAGGTAGTAGGAGAGCACTTGAAGAACAAACCACACGACCCCTCTAAGCATGCCTTGAAATAAAACATCCTATGATTTCTCCCATGGTAAGAAGAGTGGGTCACTTCTCTCACCATGATTAATTCCCAATCATCCACATAGACCTAGGTACACAACCAAAAAGTGGAGATGTAGTTTCCATCATGACCAATGGAGTTATGGGTGAGAGTTGATGCAAGTTGTATTTCCTCTCGGGGAGAAAGTACCTTCCATAAATAACCATAATGTTCCCAACCACCAACCACCTTGTCACATAAAAAATTTGAGCTATATTTCCACCACATGGAGGTGGGCCCAATCCTCATGTCAATTTTCTCGACATCATGCTTGACATAAATCCGATGAGTGGCACCCAATGTGGGGGTACATTCACCAGTCATTGAAGTTACCTATATTCTTTTATAAAAATACCGCTCAAATGAAGTAAGTCAACACAAAATATACCACTTATACCAATCTATATTTAACCATGCATTAAACAAGTGACAATTGTTCATTTCCATGTGAAAATTGTGATGCATAATCAAGTAAAGTTAGCCCAAAATATGCCATGTATATCAATCCAAATGTATATCCTAGCTACCATAACAACAAAAAAAATAGAGTGGCATCATCAACATCATGAAATGTTTGGGTGCATGTATAGGAAAGTGATGTCTCCTCACTTCCTGTTTTTGACTTGGTGGGATTTTACTTTGAGTGGGAGATAGCAAGGTGAGCTTGTTGGGGATTCTCATCACTTTGGGGTGGCATTTTGAGAGTAGGATTCTTTCCTTTATCATCATGAGGATGTTCAAATAGTAGTGACTTGGGATATAAGTGTCTTATTCGATGAGTAGAGGAATTTACTGATATGACAATATATTGGATTATGGGGTTTTGTTGCTCAAAATTAGGCATTCCCTATCCAACATTACCAAAGTATGGCTAGTCAGGGTTTTCGTTACAACCATCATTTGTTTTCTAGAGGAGTACCTAGGGTTCTTACATAACTCTTGAGTGGGAGGGTAGAGGTGTAAGAGTGGGAACCAAGGATTGTTGAAGGGTTTGTCCACCCATCAGAATTCCTTGATTGATCCAACTCATTTAAATCCTTAGAGGCGACGTTGAAATGCACTAAGAATCTTTTTATTTCTCACCCCTTCTTTCTATATGTCAACGCTTTTTTTCCTTGGTTCCCTTTGCGAATCCTTGGATCCCATGCTCAAGAAACTCATTCTAGCAAATAGAGACACATATCAAATTTTATTCAAAATGTAGAACCAACACTAATATATTGTACGAGTATAATCATGATCAAACATGAAACTTAATATTATTCTGGACTCAAACACTTCAACTAATTGGACAGATCCTGGTTGGCATTATAGGACTGAGGGAAGACCTTGTTACAAACCTCTCTTCTTTTAATCGGGTTTTTGACCATAAAAAATAATTTCCCTTTCCTTTTCCCCCTTTTCAATAAAATAGAGAAATGATTAAGCTTTCATTTTTTAAATATTCATCTAACGAAAAGGGCATGAGAATAGTGTCGCATGCATGCTTTCAGAGTGAATTGAATTTTCATAGTGAGAATAGGTGCATGAAGGTTGTGAATGTGTAATAAAACCTAGGCCATTGATTCTTTTCAAACAACATCCCTTTGCGCATTTAACAACTACGTTTTATATTTATCAATCTGAATTTTGATCATATATAACAGGCATGAAGTGTGCCTAATGAACCCAATGCCCAATAACAATCGTACACCAACCAGGTTCCCCATGAAATCTAATGGAGCCCATATACATATGATTATTTTGCAAGTTCAGTTGTAATGCCAAATTATGGGCATGAGACTAGTTCTTCAACAAATGGACAAACTTACACTATCTTAAAATTGTTTCATATTAATAAAATACAACCTACGTTCAAAGGACTAATGATTAGAACTAAAGGTAAGGTTACTTGAAATATTCAAGTTCTGAGGGGTTTCATGCCATATTACCACACAATAAACTTGTAGCAATAACAATAAAGGTGTCTACCTTGCATACACCAAGATGAGCTTCCACATACCTTTTATAGTATGTGTCCCACCAAACAAATCCTTGTTCTTCAACCTTTTCATTAGCTTGGTTAATGTCTAGGAAACCAACAATGGTATTTTGAAGGGTAAAATCAAAAGTTACTCTTGCATCTTGGTATATCAAGGTCGGTTATCAATTGTAGGGACATAAAAAAGTTTAAATGGAGTGGAGGAAGTGGCTATGTGAGGAAAAATGGTGAAATCAATCCCACTACTTCCTAGTACCTTGAATGAATGGTGGATATTAACCCTTAGTAAAACCCTCCACAATCAAATTAAATACCATATGAGCGTGGTACGATAAGGTATGATGTGGCATGCATCTGAGTGGGCAGTATTTCCTTGTGCCTCTTCGGATCATGGAGCAAATCATTTAAAAATCCCAAGTGAAAACCTTGATAGCACAATAACCCTTAATGCCCAAATTTATCATTTAAGTCTTCCCCATATACCATGTAATGTGACCTTGATTCATTAAAATTATAAGCAACATCTCGTACGCCACACATAGGACACATGTAATATTACCTCAAATATTCAACAAATACACATTTTGGGACTATACTAGTGTTGGTATAATACATGTATCAACATTTATTATATCAAACCTTCCAATAATATTCTTAGAAAAACACAATATAAATGCTCAAGAAGAATTTGACAATAAATAACTTGTGTTCCTATTGTAACCAAATAACAATGCTTGTGATTGATGCTCTTATGCCCAAGGTTGGATGTTTCTATATCATAGTATGTCACCTTGAAGGTGAATTATTGCTTATTTGAAACATACCATTACCCACCTTGACTTAACAAAATAAAATCTTTTTTAAATCCACTTATACCACCACGAATAATGTAATAGAGGTCATTGTGTTACATCATACCAAGTCTATGCACATAAAATAAAATTTTCCTCTTTAAAATATTGTACTGCGGGAAGTGATGTATTTCCATAATCGAAAAAGCATATAACCAGCAGACATATAATAAAGCAGAGCTCAAAAACTAAGCATTTCAACCACCCATAAAATTTCCTTTAGCAATTCCCCTTTTCCTCCTCAAGATCTTGGTGTGGCCCCCTCCTCTTCCTTCCACTTGTCATTGTTTCATTTCAAGGTTGTAATTTATTCGGATGAAGAAGTGGACTACAGAAAAGGCATGGATCTAAATTTACTATGATTTGAAAATTGATAATATAGAGTTGAAAATCAAGTCAATAGACCCCTTGTTGAGTTATTGATAGAGTACAAATTTTGCATCACTGCTATTATGTTTTAACGTTCATTTGTGGACTATTGAATACACCCTCATCAAATGACAAACCAAAAACTATTGTCATACACTAATTTTTTTGCGTGCATCTTTGTTACATGATCAAGAATGGCATAGTCATATTGTCAAGAATGGCATAGTCATAATGTCATTAAGGAAGGTGTCCTTTGAATGTTACAAAATATTCATTAGATATAAACTCTAAGAATTGGAAAACATAGAATACTATAATAGTGATAAAGCAAAGTGATATTTAAATAATCTTAAAGGCGAAGATAGAAGAACAACGATTTGGTAAAAAACGTTGGTTATGTTAAAGAAAGAAAACGATTTATTATCACTGGAATACGTAGAACCATAAAAATGAGAAGAAGAAACAACCGCCATTAAAATATACTATAGAAGTATTAATGCAAACTACTAAGAGGATGAAATAATGAACACTTGTCCCATAAAAGATATGCAAACTCACATTCATAAAAAAAACAAGGCATATTATAAACAAACCAGAAACAAGGCACATTATAAACAAAAGGTTTATGATATGGGTATTTCTAATGAGGCTTTTTGACAAAGTTATATGGGGAATGACTTCCATGCAAAAGTTGTAATGATAAAATTATAATTCCAAAGGGGAAATGAATGTGATAAGATCATATAAATAACATTTTTAAAATTGTTATCCAACCTTTAATGACTTTGAATCATAAATCCCAAGATGAAGGTTGGATCAACAAAAAAAAATATTTTGAATAAATGTTTGGTCTATGTCCATGATACCATGGTTTTCCATGTAAAGAGCCTCAAATAGGGCATGCAATTAGTAATTATACACTAAATGGGAAAGTGGCCTATCACGCTTTTGGGAGAAGAGCACTATGCTCAAAGTGGCTTTAAACATGGCGACGTGGAGACAATTTCAAACAAATTAATGTGAATACCCAATATGCGTTATATATTAAATAGTGTTTTACGTCTTTAATAATGTATTATAACTTATTATAAATCATTTCAAGAAAATTAATTTCAACTTTCAATTTGTGTTATAGCTTAAAGGGGATATCTACAAGTAACAATAAATACATATTGGCAAGCTAGGCATAATGTTTTTCAATAGTGTTTCTATATGATTACCCATGCAATGATTATACTAAACTAAGACAGCGAGATCCACATACCAAATATATTCTAACATGCGATGCTTACAAATCATACAAATTGCAACATTTTTAGCATAAAAAAATATGATGTTTACTCAAACTCAATGTTACAATAACCAACTTACTATTCTTTTTCTTTAAAGTTACTACAATAATAGTGCAATACCTTTAATTTGTGAAGAATAATGAATACAAACACTCATGTTGTACAGAACATGCAAAAAACAGGGATGCATTTTCTAATACAATGTTAATGATGGCTTATTTGTATCAGTTGCAATGGAGCCACATCTGACATGGTTTGTCTTTCATTAGGGTCATTCCTAACATAAAGATTTGCAATATCATCCATTCATCAAAAAGGTTCTACATTTCATGGTAAATCCACACCATTGTCTAGAATGACTAATGCTTTTCCTTAGTTGATTAGGGGAACTTCCCATTAAACAATGTTGGGTGGATCAAAATCTATATCATATTATTTTCTCCCACTTAGAATATCTAGCAAAACTATACCAAACTTGTATGCATCACTCTTCTCTAGAAAATTTTGAGACTTATAGTAATATGGATCATAATAGACAACATCCTCTTTCTAGATGCGAGAAGCTATACCTCTATCTCCATATTTAGTTAACCCAAAATATACAACCCTGGCTCCCAATTCTCCATCGAAAAATATATTGGAGGCCTTAATATATTTATAGATGATTGGAGGAGATGCATCTTTGTGAACGTACTCAATGCCACATGTTGCTTGCATGGAGATTTTCAATCTCAAGGTCCAATTGAAACAAGCGAGACCTATGTGCAGATAGTCATGAAGAGTTACATTAGGCATGAACTCATACACAAGAAGCCTTTCTCCCCATATCCTCACAATATCCCCCAAAAATAGCCATGTTGCTATGGCATAGTTTGCATATAATTATTTAAATCTTTGCTTCAAAATATCTATTGTTGCTATGGATTCTTTGAGTTGAATTACTTCTTTTAAGAGAATCCTATTGATCATTTCCATGGTACAACCACCCTTAAATTTAAAAAAAATAAAAAATTAATTCAGCCTTACTAGCTGAAATCAATCAACTTATCCCCATCATGAGACTCCCTCCTTGTGCCTTTTTCCCAAATAATTGAATATTTTGAGACATGGAAGGAAGAGGGGCCCTAATTTTATGAGAAAAAGGAGGAAGAAGGAGAAAAAGAATGAGGGTTTGTTTCAGACTGGTGATCATTTCATGTCGAGAAAAAGGATGCTTATTGTCCTAATTGTTGTATGTTTTTTCTTATGATTACTAATGCATTTCAAGTGTCATATGATAACATTGCCTCTGTCATCATTTTTCATGCAAGTGTCATATGACCAATTGCATGAAAATGTGTCCTCCTACTCACCTCATTGGCTAATGTTATGTCGTAAATCACATACCCAACAATGTCCTTTACTACATACGCAAATTGGAAGAAATGTATGTTAACAATCAAATTAACACCCTTAACAAGTGAAGGTTGGAAGCACATGTTACCATTCGCCCNGCAACATGAAGACCGGAAATTTGGAACAATTGAGAGATTTAATCTCTCATCTGACCACCGCTTCCCCAAAGGAATAAGTATGTGAAGAAAAAGATTGCTCTAAAGAGGCCAAGTCAAGGACCACTTAAGGGCCAAAACCCAATTTACACAACTCTTAGAATGAAAAGAATACATGTCATGTGTATTAATTGTCCCAAAATTCTGGAAAATCAAGTCAAATGCGTAGAGAACTATGTAAAGTGTTTTTTTTAATGAAAATAATCAAACTTCTTGAAAAAAATTAGTCCCACATTCTTGTTTGGCAATTGAGTGCACAAATCCCAATGCTATATAAGAAAGGCATTTGCGACAATGTAAAATTAGATAAACTGAGAGCAAAGGAATAATTAAGGATTGAAGGAAAGAATTCTCCTAATTCAAAGGCATTTGGGCATCAAAGGCATGGATGGAAAATGAGAGAATCAAAGCATGGGAGAAGGATATCTTCAAGGCAAGGTTGCAATTATTCTTTTTCTTTGATTCAATATGATGCAATTCNNNNTTTGTTTTCCAAATCTAGTTTTGAATTCAAATTTTGGTAGATGGATTTCAAGTTTTTCAAATTAGTAGAAGTAGAGATAGAGGTAAAGAACTAGTAAGCAAGCTGCTAATGCGGGCCTAAAGGCCATGGATGCTCAAGTAAGGAGATCTCCTACAAACAACTAGCTTCAATAGGTATTCTACTCTCTTCTTGATCCAGATTTCCCAAAATGACCCAATTGTAAAGTCTTAAAATGATGAATAGAAGTATACAGTTGCATAGGGATCACCAAGAGCTTTCCGACGATGCTCATTTAATAAAAAACAGACTCTGGATGCAAAAGTTATTGCGCTTTGAATTTTTGGCAAAACAGGTTAAAATGGAAAAAGGGGGCGCAACATGGCAGGCCCACAGGCTGCCACGTGGAATGATATTACAAATTACTTGGAAGAGATGACATCATGCCGGTGATGTGGAAGCATGAGAGGATGAAACGTGTCACCAAGAAATGGACGAGTTGGAACCTAATCAAACCAATCTGGAAGTGCCATGTGGTATATGATGATGTGGCATGTGCTAATGTGGTAGGTGATGACATGGCATGATGATGTGGCATGTGCTAATGTGGTAGGTGCTGACGTGGCATGATGATGTGGAATGTGTTGACATGGTGCAATAGGAAGCTGACATGCTCCGACCATGTGGACCAATAAAAAGCTGCCACGTGGCAGCCAAGAAATGTTCATGAAGGGATAAGATTCGAAAATTTTGGTTTATTAAATCCTTACTATATACATTATATAGTTTATTATATATAACATGTGTATATAATGGAGAGGTTCATGGAATTTGAACCCACAACTTCCATTATAATACTCCAACAACTTAACCATTAGCCAATATGAATTACTTGAAATGGTAATTCGAAATCAATTCTTTTAACTTAGATCCAATTAATATAGATCATGGTTAGGATGCCCATGGCCTATAAAACCAGGCACGCATTTTGAGATCTAGGACACTATGGAATGCTGGTTTTATGCATGGAAACCAAGACAAAGAGGTTCAGTCTTGGCACGTTTCCCAAAGAAATTTTGGGCATAGAAACCGAGGCATCTTTCACACAGTGTAGACTGGTTTGGGTATGCATCCCAAGGTCATAGTCTACATGCATCCCGAGTTCATAGTCTGCATGCATCCCGAGTTCACTGTCTGCACACATCCCGAGACAATTTTCATAGTGCATGCAAGTCGAGGATGTACGGACTGTACAAATCAAAGGCAGTCTTGGAGGCTATTCCAAAGGGATGATCTCGAGGTCCAACTTAGAACTATATCGAGTTTATACTCAAACGAATCAATTTTTTGCAAGGATTCAGAATCCAGCTTCAGTTTTTGCATACAAGTACTCTGGTAAAAAAGTGCTCATAGAACCCTTCAGCTACATCGAAGTATAGCCATGTTTACACTTCAAAGAATCATAATTTCCTTCTGAAGTTGTTGCTAAAGTCTAGTTCTTCTCCAGAACAACAGAACACTTAGGTGATGTTTGGGGTGATTCCTAGCTTTTCTTTGTAAATTGCGAAATCATTGTTGAAGACTAATAAAATTGGTCTCACTGGAAGGGGCTCGGAGATGTAGTCCATATTGGACTAACTCCCTTATCAGTTGTTGTCCCATATTATGGTTTGCATCTTCAATAATATACTTTCTCTATGCTTATGTTCTCTTTGAAAGTGTCATTTTAAATCCTTTTTAAAGTCTTTCTTCAGAATCTATCTGTTGAAGCATTTAGATAAATCTTGGTTAATAAAGATCCTACAAATTCAAATCACGTCCTCCCTTCTCACTTCTTGGAAAATGCTTAGAAATCTCAAGGAAATTTT
>NWUY0300018138.1:15338-26432 GCA_004151065.3 Larix sibirica
ATGTCTCCAAAATCTGCCCAGAAGTCCCTGAAATCTGGGTACGACCAACAAGTCCCCAAGTCCCTTATGAAGTTCCCAAGAGATTAGGGACGTTTCCTAGGGGTCCCCAAGTCCCCAAAACGCGGGGACGGTGGGTACGGGGTTTTTTGGGAGGGGGCATAGGTGGCATGCATATCTCCAGTTTTTGCACGTATATTTAAGATTTTTAAAGCTGAATAGAATGCAAATATGGTGGAAATGTCTTCTCTATGTTGACTTTTATCACATCCCACAGTTCTGCTTAGTTGTACTCTTTTTGTATATCTTTAGAAGCCAGACATGTCATTAGTCGATATCAGTGAAAATTTCTCATATTTTGACATCTGTTTCACTAATGAACAGTCAAACCTATACCAATAACTCTTGCAGTTTTTTTAATGAGGCCCCCACAAAGGATCTGAACGCTCTGGCTGAATAAGATGAATCATGAATGTGATAAATATTTCTTGGTCATATATTTTAGTCTAGAAAGTGTATATGATGCATTGTAATTTTAATGTGTCTTTAGAAGCAAACAAAATATAAATTCCTACAACATTGCCATTTTACTAAAACAAAATATGAGAACATCTAAGTGGCACTCACTATGCATCAATGAAAAGCATGTGAACATCAAGAACAATACCATTTTTGTCAGAACCAATGACCATTTCTTGCAGAGTATCTGCCACAACAATTTTTACAGGATCGTCATTCTTTTCAGGGATGGGCTCAGATTTCCTGTACTGTTGTAACGTGCCATCCTGCACATGATGTAAAATATTAGGTTATAGATATGCAGACCCATGCAGTGTAAATAAGTATTAATCTTGGTCACAGAAGTGTTAAGCGCAACATTATGTTTTCTATAGGTGGCTGGTAGTAACTAGATCTAGACTATAAAATATCTTAATTGTTATCTATGGAATTCAAGTACAATATATAGAGACAAAATCAAATTCCAAAAATTCCACAATATATCAGGCTTTTACAAAGAATAGTGTTTACTCACAAAGTATTCTTTCAACACGGATGATATTTGTTCAACTTCTAGTGTCTCCTTAACATACTTCCGATCTTCTGCATCTTGAATGAGGATAGATGGCACCCCCTCAGCTTTAAGTCCATAGAACTATATATCAATGACAATGCAACTGATTAGGACATATTGGACATTAAGTGGCTATAATATTGTTTCTTGAGTTGACTAGAAAAACAAAGTATAGCTTTAGATCTATTCTTTTCAATCAATATAAAAAGTAACAAATTAAAAAGAAATGTTACCACATACTTCTGCATCCAATTCCACAACAAAATAATTGCATCACAAGATATGATTTGCAGAATGGTACCTATTACAGCATGTTACTACATTGTTATTTTTGTCACATCAATTGTAATTTTTTTCACAAGTGTCAATCTTGCGGGATTTCATGGCTGGACAGTTGTATGGGTAAGTGGTACACTTGTCTCCTTGCTTGGAGATGTTTCCTCATCAAAGTTGTGTGGTCACCATGGTGGTTGGCTAAAAAGTATGGGGGTGATGTGTTTTCATGTCTTCTTGGTGCTAATTGGTGAGTATGGTGTGCCTGGCTAGCAAAATTGCCCATAATATGATGCACTCCCTCTTAATTGGTGATTAAAAGGATGAATGACTAAGGTATAAAAGCAATTAATTAACACTTGATTATTTAATGGAATGGGAACCCATCAACATAGGGTCTCCCCAAGTTTGAAGTGACAATAATTGTCTTTTCTAAGTAATGAATTAATTAAAGTCAGACAATAGAAACTTGTACGTCTCACAGCTTCATCGGCAACTCTATCTCTTTAGGTTGGCCTCCCAAGATACTTTGTTTTGACCCCATTGCCCAATGGAAAGACACTAGTCCCTTGTCCTTCCATCCATTTCATTTCTTGTACCTAAATAAATATGTTTTCCTGGAACTATTCTTCATTTTCACCTTGCATTTCATAGCCCAAGTTCCACTAATCTTATGTAGGAAAGCCCCCCTTGAGCCAATGGAAAGCCAGCCTTAAGTGCAAAAGAGATAGTGGCCCCCTCTTAGTTTCACCAAAACCATACCTTGAACTTTAGGACTTTATCTCTAAGGGTGTAAGTTTGGGTGGTAACAATGCCTTTTTTCGTATTCAATGCTTTGAGGTTATTTGGACGTTCCAATCTTATTGGAAAGCATCTGAATAACCTCAACAGAGATGATGGGTTAAAAATCAGCAGTACCTAGAGACCTGTTATTGAAAAGCATCTGAATAGTTCTCATCATAACAATTCCTGACAATACTCAACATATGGTCGGATTTATCATTTATATGAATACATCTGATGATCAACATTGGACTTGAAATATACAAGTGTTGTGGTTGGTCACCTGATGAGCTCATGCTCTACCTGGCCCTTTAAGTCACAATACAGCAAAAGACATTATTATAATATTGTAAGCTTTTTGTTTTAATACTAAGCTTACAGAATCTCAATAAAAATGATTTTTGCGTAATATTGAAACGACGACTTATAAGCATTATCATAGTAGTAATAGCTTTTTGGTTATAATACGTTCTCAATATGAAGTTTGAACTAACACCATTAAGAATGCACTTGCATATAATTGGACTAATTGTGGGCCCACCATTCACTTGTAATACCATTGGCTAATACATTCTCATTGAAGAACACATTTTCATATTGTTGAAATACATCAATATTTTTTGTGTGTTGGGCCAACCATAAACCTGTAGCATTTGGCATGATAAAGCCAATCATAATCTCATCAGTTGGTCTGACTATATACATAGGGTTATTCTATCTGCATAATGTTTCTCCTGACAATGGACCCAACTTGAGGTTCAAAACCTTGAGGTGTACCAATATAGAATGCAGAAATTTCCAAAAACAAAAAATCTAATTTGTTGTGTTGTCCACCCCTCAGGACATTCTTGGCATCGTCCTTTTAACCTGGATTGTTATTGCTTGTCCCATGTTGGTAACTCAGCATAGCACTAGGGGTTGCGTTGAGCTTGGTTTACAATATAATAATATATTTGATGGCATATTCTTGCACAAATTCATCCTTGGTGAAACGATACACATCCCTGAGGCTATTAATGCAAGAACTCCATCTCACTTTCAATATAGGGGTACAAGCCGCTTCGATACATATGTACCTTGTGCTATGTTCCAAACTTTCAGGTATCCAATATGGAACTCATGGACATAATCTTGGACAATTTAAACGTGGTGCTGTAGTAGTTGTTGCCACTTTATTTTATTGCACATCATAGTGCTTAAGGGGGCAAAACGGTAAAATTCATTATGTAGTGCCTCTACAAATTTGTTCCAGGTATCAATGGGCTCACCTATGTCCTTGCACTGTCTGCATATGAGTCCCACCAGCATAGTATGGTTGGCACACCTCCATGGGGGAAAACGCGATATTTAACTGATTCATGAAGCATGCACAACAGCTTCAACCTTCTAGATAAGATAAGATAATTTTATTAATGTCCAACAAATGACCACAAAAGTAGGTCAATGGGNCTTGAGGTTGGGATGGTGGAAGAACTGGACTTAAATAACTCATGGGCACACATCTACCAATATGTAAAAGCTAAGATGACCCTAAAAATGAGAACAAGAGCAATACCCAAAAGGATTAAACCTTTGACTTGTTGCATTTGTTAGTTTGTTGACACGGAGGCTTTGGTACTTGTAATGATGTTGCTAAAAAGATAATAGTTAAATCACCAGAAACCCAAATCAAAATCCATCATACACAACCCATATTTTTGAGCTGCAACTTGTATAGATTCAGAATATTACGAAAAATATGGATGGGATAAATGATCATATTGTCCAATCATCAATTGGCAAAACTGAAGATACATCCTCAGAACATCTCCAAAATCTGCTTGGGACATCTCTGAAATCTACTTGGAATGTCTCCAAAATCTGCCCAGAAGTCCCTGAAATCTGGGTACGACCAACAAGTCCCCAAGTCCCTTATGAAGTTCCCAAGAGATTAGGGACGTTTCCTAGGGGTCCCCAAGTCCCCAAAACGCGGGGACGGTGGGTACGGGGTTTTTTGGGAGGGGGCATAGGTGGCATGCATATCTCCAGTTTTTGCACGTATATTTAAGATTTTTAAAGCTGAATAGAATGCAAATATGGTGGAAATGTCTTCTCTATGTTGACTTTTATCACATCCCACAGTTCTGCTTAGTTGTACTCTTTTTGTATATCTTTAGAAGCCAGACATGTCATTAGTCGATATCAGTGAAAATTTCTCATATTTTGACATCTGTTTCACTAATGAACAGTCAAACCTATACCAATAACTCTTGCAGTTTTTTTAATGAGGCCCCCACAAAGGATCTGAACGCTCTGGCTGAATAAGATGAATCATGAATGTGATAAATATTTCTTGGTCATATATTTTAGTCTAGAAAGTGTATATGATGCATTGTAATTTTAATGTGTCTTTAGAAGCAAACAAAATATAAATTCCTACAACATTGCCATTTTACTAAAACAAAATATGAGAACATCTAAGTGGCACTCACTATGCATCAATGAAAAGCATGTGAACATCAAGAACAATACCATTTTTGTCAGAACCAATGACCATTTCTTGCAGAGTATCTGCCACAACAATTTTTACAGGATCGTCATTCTTTTCAGGGATGGGCTCAGATTTCCTGTACTGTTGTAACGTGCCATCCTGCACATGATGTAAAATATTAGGTTATAGATATGCAGACCCATGCAGTGTAAATAAGTATTAATCTTGGTCACAGAAGTGTTAAGCGCAACATTATGTTTTCTATAGGTGGCTGGTAGTAACTAGATCTAGACTATAAAATATCTTAATTGTTATCTATGGAATTCAAGTACAATATATAGAGACAAAATCAAATTCCAAAAATTCCACAATATATCAGGCTTTTACAAAGAATAGTGTTTACTCACAAAGTATTCTTTCAACACGGATGATATTTGTTCAACTTCTAGTGTCTCCTTAACATACTTCCGATCTTCTGCATCTTGAATGAGGATAGATGGCACCCCCTCAGCTTTAAGTCCATAGAACTATATATCAATGACAATGCAACTGATTAGGACATATTGGACATTAAGTGGCTATAATATTGTTTCTTGAGTTGACTAGAAAAACAAAGTATAGCTTTAGATCTATTCTTTTCAATCAATATAAAAAGTAACAAATTAAAAAGAAATGTTACCACATACTTCTGCATCCAATTCCACAACAAAATAATTGCATCACAAGATATGATTTGCAGAATGGTACCTATTACAGCATGTTACTACATTGTTATTTTTGTCACATCAATTGTAATTTTTTTCACAAGTGTCAATCTTGCGGGATTTCATGGCTGGACAGTTGTATGGGTAGGTGGTACACTTGTCTCCTTGCTTGGATATGTTTCCTCATCAAAGTTGTGTGGTCACCATGGTGGTTGGCTAAAAAGTATGGGGGTGATGTGTTTTCATGTCTTCTTGGTGCTAATTGGTGAGTATGGTGTGCCTGGCTAGCAAAATTGCCCATAATATGATGCACTCCCTCTTAATTGGTGATTAAAAGGATGAATGACTAAGGTATAAAAGCAATTAATTAACACTTGATTATTTAATGGAATGGGAACCCATCAACATAGGGTCTCCCCAAGTTTGAAGTGACAATAATTGTCTTTTCTAAGTAATGAATTAATTAAAGTCAGACAATAGAAACTTGTACGTCTCACAGCTTCATCGGCAACTCTATCTCTTTAGGTTGGCCTCCCAAGATACTTTGTTTTGACCCCATTGCCCAATGGAAAGACACTAGTCCCTTGTCCTTCCATCCATTTCATTTCTTGTACCTAAATAAATATGTTTTGCTGGAAATACTCTTCTTTTCACCTCGTACTTCATAGAACAATTTCCAGCAATCCTATCTAGGGAAGCCTCCCTTGAGCCGAAGGAGAGCTGGCCTTAAGTGCAGAAGGGGTTGGTGAGTTGACAGTGGCCCCCTCATGGTTTCACCAAATCCACACCTTGTGCTTTAGGACTTTATCTCAAAGGGTGTAAGTTTGGGTGGTAACACATCCATTTGCTCTTACACGTAAAGCAATAAAATAAGTGGCGCAGCAAAATAATGTGAAAGGCAACCCAGACAAAATGATAAAAGATCAAAACAAGAAAATTAGACAACACTGTAATAGAGAATATGCATTTGTCAAAAATCATACCCACAATAAAGAACATCAACAAATATTTAAAACCAATTATTTGAAACACATACTCAGCAGCTAAAAAACTCAACCAACAATGCACTAACTGAAATATAGTTCAACTTGGTAGTCTTGACTCTTAACTCTGGTTATCTCAATTCTATATGGGGAACTTCACTGGGGTCTGACAAATATCATAACGCTTGAAAGGGATCAAAGGGTTACGAAAAGAGGATTGTACATTGAACCTGTGTACTCAAAAATTAATTATATTGCTGCCAATTCTTGTAGTTACCTGGTTCAATGACTCACCCATCACACATCTCATTGTGAGAATTCATTCAACAAATGATTAGAATAAAACAAAAAGAGAATTCATTCAAACAAATGGTTTGACTCTTTGCAATAAACTTACAAGTCAGAGGAAAAAATAGTTCAAAATAATGATGTTTCGGTGAAATTAATCACAGAATACCAATACAAAGCATGAAACCCCCAATCAAAGGATGCCAAAATACATTGGTCAAAACAACACACTTTTCACTTTGTAAATATTTTTCTTCCTTAATGAGTATATATAAAATGTGAAACTTTGCACTTTGTCCATATTGTTACCTCCTTCATGAGTATATAGTAATATACAATATGTGACACTTTGAACTCTGTCCATATTTTTACTTCATGAGCATATACTACATCCATTCTCTACACGACTGAAAAGTGAAAATCATTCAAGTGAATATTGTCAACATGCCAAAGGCTAGTCTTAACAATCTTCAGCCTGCATATTATCGGTTTTCCTTTAGGGTGCTTGTATACTGTGCTCTCCCCCCCACCCATGACCCATAATTCTCCTTCACAGAACTCTGGTAATCAAGGCTGCCTACTTTCATTTATATTTTATATTGAGCTTTTTAGTGGTAGCATTCTACGTTTTTACCTCTGTAACTCTATTGTCCTCTACTCCTAGGTATATGGTCATGCTTTTCCACCAACATCTCAACAGATCTGCATCCTCTTACTCTACAAGTTCCCTCTTTTGTGACATACCAGAAATATATATAGTTCCAGTCTTGATGAATACAATATTTAGTCCTATGTAGCACATAGTATACGATGTTACTGATGGGGGATGACGGACAGATTTCATTTTCCCACAGGCACTGCATAGATCATATTTATCATGTTATGAATGCTGAACCAGAAGCAAACATTTTTTGGGAGAAACAGCGCCACATAGGCACCAGTTTGGACGGGAAACCTATAGACATCCCTGAAACAATCAAGTGATGTCTCCCAGATGTCACCATTTTGGGCAGGAAACATATAGGGGATATGGAGGAAATCCCCAATCTCTTCAGGAACATCCCCTTCCAAACAGGGACAACCCCTTGCACTCCCCAAGTCCCTATGAACGAGAAAATGCAGTGGACACAACCTAGAGGTGGGAGCATGTCCATGCTGCATTGATTTATTCTCACTATTAGCACATGACCCATATCCAATCATTCGCACATTCAAGACTTTAATGTGTCTTGACTAAATAAGAACAGGATAAATAATCATCTGTATTTAGTTATATCCTGCCCTCGATAATCCTACTCTAAAAATTTTGAAGCAGTTTCATCTATCTAGTATCTGCCTGTTATTCCTTGCATATTGAATGTCAAATAACTCATGTAGATAAGTAATGTTCACTGCATAATTGCTCCCCTTTGAATTGCTGAACTCATTGTCATAACCATCGCAGTCCTCATATCTCATCCACAACCTTACATTTATAAACTCCAAATTAGTCATTGGCACAAATGAAAAGGAAGTTAATGACAGTAGTGATATGCTGCATGAACTAGATTGAGGGAAAGGCGTGAAGCTATTTTTTTTTCACCCATTGTCCAGAATTCTTTCTTTTATATATTCTTTTTAACATGCAACTTAGTTGCAGCAATGCATGGGAGAGAGTGTGGCAAAGTATTTTTTTTTACTTTTTAGAATGCAGCAGCGCTGATTACAGACAAACAATTGAACTAGTATTTTACTTTTGATCCTTTTTCATATTCCTTTATATGTGTATTTGTGGCAGTTGGGTTTTAGAAAGGAGGCAATGATTGCAGAAAGGAAATGGGCAGACAGAGGCAGAGATTAGGATGTTATCACTGTTTACATAATCTGTTGTGATTACAAAAGAATGGAAAAGGAGATAGCAAAGGATCAGGCGAACAGAGTGAGAAATGACTTGAGACAAATAGAATGCAACAATTTAGAGAGGATCGGCAACATTTGTTTTTTAACACACTGAGAATAAATGGGAACAATTGGAATGAAATTGGACGGCTACAAACCAAAAGATAAACAACGACAGGCCAAAGAGTTGAACAGCACCAGCCAAAGGATATTTAGCCACAGGGCAAAGAGATTGCCTTTCCCATTAATAAACATTGCCATAGGGCAAGCAGTTTTAATCCCATTAACAAAAATGGCTACAGGCCAAAGAAACTATGACAACACTTGTGAGTAGTGACATACCTTATGGTAGTCGCCATGAGCCATAGGCATTCACAGGTAAAGGCACAAGACCAAACAGTCCAGAGGGCAGATATAAAGATAGTAAATATAAAGTATACAAAGTATTGTGATACAGAGAGAATTAGAATAATAGAGAAAAGCATGTTTATCCAAAAATTCATTTCATATTTGGGAACATTAACACATGCGACACAGCTTCACCATTATTGTCCTTCACTGCAGTCCAACTTTATATGTGCCACTTGGATCCAGCAAAGATTCACTCACTTAAGTCTCAAATTCAGATCTGAAGGTTGAAGCACACTATTCCAAGTTCGTTCCCCTCTCCAAGATACTTTTTCTCTTTTCTAAGAAAAATAGAATGGTCAAAATCTCCCACATGAACTCAGAGGAAGTTGAGTTTTCTGTTATGAGATAATCTAAGAAATATGATTACCGACTTTGAGAAAGAAACACCTCACATTACCTCCAGAAAGAAATCTGGCACATTAATCATTGAATGTGCCAACCTAGAAAGGCAGGAAATAGATAGTCTTCTATTCTACTTTGTCTCCACATTTTCCTTTTCAATCCAACTACTAACATTTTCTTGCCCTTCCCTCTTTCATGAAGTCCACTGTCCATTATACAAAAAGCTTTGACGAACAAAGCTGTAAATTCTATGAATTACTTCTGTGATTAGCTCCCGCTAGAAACTCAGCAATATAACAGTTGAATACACCCACCTAGCAATGCAGGAGATAGATAGCTGGCTCCCAGTTCCCAATTCCCACTCCTGCTCTAAACAGCCTTGATCGAACTCCTAACAATTTCTTCCATGAAATCCAATCTCGATTTCACAAAAGCTTCGATAAACAACACTGTATTCTCCAAGTTACTAACAATATACCATGCTTAATATGAACACTGCTACATAGAAAAAAGATTTGCATATTTGGGAAATGTGCTCTGGGACATATGGATATCTCTATTAGATAGCAGGTAAAAGTCAGAAATTTGCTCTAAGTGTTGATCCAGGCAAGCAACAATTATTGTCAAAATACTCCTTGTTCTCCTCTATACATGATAATCATGAGTCAAGGACATGTATACAACAATAATTTCAGCAACTTGTCAGCATCTAATGCAAAATGCTTTAAATTATATACATTGACTGCTTTTGAAATGTTTGTTTATGTGCAGAGGATGCAAGTAGAAAGAAATTAGGGGAGGCAGGTGCAAGGAGTTTCCCTATGACCCTGGACCCGATGGACAAAAAGTCATGAAGTTTGCATAACAATGAAGCAGAAGCACTTGCAGACCTTCAACTTGAAGGACTCAATGTACTCAAAGACAAAGGTGTTCGAAGTTGACAATAATCAACGATTCAATGGTGTTTATCTGATCCCTCCTCCTTTGAACTCCCCCTACCTACAAACCTAAAGCTTTCCAAAATGTGTCAAAGAGTTGTCTCAACTAGACTCAATTTTGATCAAATCGACTTCCCCCAAGTCCCACAAAGTCTAAACGTTGAAGGACACAAAAAGGCCAATTCAAGGGTTCAAATACAAGGGGAGGTATTTCATGGGTAAAGGAGGGGTCAAAAAAAGAGTCTAGCTCCAAACGTCCCATGAAGCATCAAAGAATTAAATATGGGTGAATAACATGAGGGCAATGTGGACAATGGAGCTTAAATAAACTCACCTCCCTCCTAATCTTATCCATATCATTTTGAATCTCACTTTAAAGAACTATACTTTGGTGGCAATGGCTCATGCATGTGGGATTAACTAGTATGTCCATGGTTAACGCTAGTCCTATACGACGTTGAAGCACGCCTAGGTAAGAGGGATCAAGGTTACCAGAACCGAACCAGAACCAATAAAACCAGTTGGTTTGACCGGTTTTGACCCCAAACCGATTTAAATCGGACCATCAAACCGGAAATGACCAATTCCGTACCAAACCGGCCTTTTTTTGACAAAACCGACCGGTTCCATACAAAACTATACAATGACGCATATGAGGATGTTTAAAAAATAAAATTTAAAACTCTGAGTCTGAGGCCTCTGAGCCTAAGTTTGAGCATGAGGATTCAAATGATTCTATTATATGATTAGATTGTGTAGTCTGACTCTTTACTATCTAGTCTAGAGTTATTTTTGGACTCTATATAAACCATTTATTTTTGGACTCTATATAAACCATTTAGAGCCTTTTTGTTGATGTATTTTGATCCAAATATGTAGTGCACTTAGTGCTATTTTGGTCATATACACTCTTACTTGTTATATATATATGAGAAATTTTGCAAATTTGTGTATA
>NWUY0300018138.1:64546-75634 GCA_004151065.3 Larix sibirica
TGATTGAGGAACACACACACACACACACATGTATGTATGTATGTATGTATACTCTCAAATTTCAATCAATGTGTTAATCTTTAATATTCATCATCAATGTTAATTCCTGTGTGAACCATTGGATGGGTGGGAATAGAAAGTTAGAATATTGGAGAGCAAAGGAAGCACAAACTTTTTTACAAGTTCAAAATCTTTATTAACTAGAAAAAATTGTACATAAAGAATTGCCAAGAGTTTGCAGGGAGTCAGGACCTAGGATAAGTTTGAGTCAGTAGAGAGCTATGTTAACCCAAAAAGGTTATCAGTCTAAACAGCTAAAAGTCCCCCACAGGTCGGGGGTTATGACCACTTAATCAAAAAGAGTTGAAAATGAACGTTTCAAATCAAAACAAAAGCCAGGAGCTAAAACTCCAAATGCAGGGTTAATAATTAATGGCAAGATTAATCATCAATGGTGATAAAAACAGGAGAGGCATTTAAACCATTAACATATGGGGTGGGAGGTTATGGCTTGTTGCCCAAGGATGAACTCAGTTGGAGAGGTCAACAACGAAAGAGCATTTGAGGAGTTGAATCTCATTGTTGTGATCAGCTAAAGACCTTGCCCGTTAATTCCCTAGCCAAGGCATTTATCTTTGCATGTAAACAAGTGTCAGAATCCATCTATGATTAGGTAAGGTGCCAGAGCCAACCCTCTAGGTGCTCCATGTGAAATTCCAAAGAATTCCTTGAGACTAGTCACAATAATGCCCCTTGGCACTGTTGGTAATGGCTTGGCCCAAAAGGGTCCTAGTATACCAAAAAAATATTGAGGACCTCTTAGTATACCTGGTGTCTCTGGTGCAAGTAGACCCCACGTCATCCACCAAACTACTCATTTTCGTGATAAGTTGATCCGCTCCTGGAATCCGAAGATGGTCCTGGATTATCAATTCCATGTGTTGGATCTGAGCCTGAGCATCAGGATAAACCAAACTAGCATAACATGCATGAGCTTTCTCTCTTTAGCGTGGAGCATGAGGCATATGAGATCGACGAGGCCCTGAGGAGGTTTTATGCTCAATGCATTTGGCCCGGACCATGACTATGAAGCAATTGGAGCAAGAGCGAGCCAAGGAGAAGCATGGTGGGATGTTAGCAAGTTGAAGCCAATGATGTAAGGAAAACCATAGAATCGATGAGGAGAACAACTGGGGAAATGCTCAACCAAACCGAGATTTTTGCAAAGCCTTATTAATTGCTTCTTCCATCCTAGATCGTGCGAGGTACGGAGCTATAATGGATACATAGGCACCATGAGAGCAAGGTTGATGCCAAGAAGATGCGAAGCACGAAAGAACTAGGAGACTATCATTCGTTTAAGTGGAGTAAATATTCCATTCCAAACCATTATTGCCACAAAAATCATGTTGACGTCGCCCCAACACATGCAAGATAACCTCATAATCATCATAATTTTGAGGTTTTGGGTCCGTAGGGTTACTGTTTTACTGGGTTTCTAGGTAGTTTCTACACCTTGGGTTCTGACGACTGTTATCCTGTCAACTAGCATTGGCACTTCAATCATTCACTATGGCGGATTCACTAGAGACTTCCACGACTTTCACATTTGTTGTTGGAGTGGGCGCTTCATTGGAACAGGCATCGGTTTTGACTGTCCCGCTTCTCTGCGGGGGCACATCATTTGGAGTGGAGTCAGCTGAGGACTCAGGTTCCAACAAGGAGTTTTATCAACCTTGCGACACGATGCGACATGGTGGCGGTCTCTCTAGGAGTGGTGGTTCTGAGGCCCGTTATAACCGCTCTTTGAAGGCCATTAAAATCCATGGTGAAGGGAACAAGATGGTCCTCGGTAAGGATGTTTAGGTAGGTCGGGTATTAAGCCTTACAACCCGGGCTTTGGTTGGAAAACTCTGTTATACTGATATTAGTCGTTCGGACCTTATCTCCTGGATAAACATACACTGGAAACCCTTGCTCACCTATGCGTCGAGGATTCATATGCTGGTAAACAACTGGGTTGTTTTCCACTTCCTGAACAAGGGACATGCGACATTGATTTTAGATCGTATCTGGGTTATTGACTGGGGGTCCCTATGCTTAAAAAGGTGGCATATGGATTTTAACCCAGTTACCGAACAACTACAGACAAACCATTTATGGGTTTTGCTAAAAGGGTTTCCCCTAGCGCTATGGTCTCGTGAAGTATTTGTCAACCTGGCAAACCATATTGGAACCTTTGTTTTTTTCGATGATAAGTCTCTCTATCACGAGGATAAGAGATACGCCTGGATATTGGTAGAACCAGACGTTTCTTTGGGACTTCCAGAGTGTATTCAAATAAGGTGGGGTGATAGGGTCATCCGACAGGAACTTAACTATTGGCGTACCCCTTTTAGATGCTACACTTGTGGAAAACCTGGCCACCTGTGGAAAGATTGTGGCCGTGGAAAGAACTATGGGATATCTGGTACAGCTACCACTGTTGCAGAACATCTTTCAAATTTAGGTCTGGAAGAGGCACAGACGACTGAAGAACTTGTGGAACCGTCGACCTTCTCTAGTAAGTTCAAAACCCTATTCCCTGTTATTTTTAACTCTTTATCAAAAGACAAGTTAAATAAACTGGAAGGGTGGGGGAAGGAATTTTTGCCTCTGGTTTCATATCCTACCTCTGAGTCAATACTACCTCTCCCAAACCTGGGCTTGATGGGGAACTCTACTGTGGGGGATAGTACTAACGATGGACCAACACTTCTGTCTCCTCTGTCTAATTCCCAGCTTCTACGTGACGAATTCTCATTACTTCAGTCTATGCCTACATCACCCCAAACTATGTTTTCTGTTGATGGGGCTGAATGTGTGGATCGGTGATTATTTTCGGCGCCTATCCCGGTCTATTGTGAGGGTATATTGGTTCCCGAGTCTGAGTTTCCCCCTCTCCCTAATGTGACCATTAGGAAAAAAGATGGGGGGAGACGTAGGAAGAAACTGGCCAGGGCTACATGTGGGGGTTCGTTGAATACCATGTTTTCGGTTGAAGACTCTTTGCAGTCTTGTGAAGATACCAACTTTGTGTCTCCTTTGGTTTTTCGGCCACTTAGAGCAATGGGGGCCAGCCCGTGGTTTCCTTAATGATCATATTGACCTTGAACATTCGTGGGGTTGGAGGCGCACCTCGCCTTCCATAGACTGCTTGCTCTTGCTAGACCGAACCTCATTCTTTTACAGGAAACTCTCTCTGATGATTCTAAAGCTCGTGATTTCATTTCCTCCTTTCTGCCCTCCTGGCATGTGTGTACTGTTGGGGCTATTGGGAAGTCGGGTGGGCTTCTCTCAGCATGGACCCCCACTCTTTTTCTGTTTAAACCATTCATTTTGGGAGCGGGCATCTTACTATCTGGAAGGAGTAGGGTTTTAAATACTACAATCAATGTCTTCAACTGTTATGGTCCACGGGTGGAGAAAAAACGCTATTGGACGTGCCTTGCAGATTTTGTTTTATTGGGTCTTCCGTCTTTGATTTTAGCGGGGGATTTGAACCTTACTATGGGTACCCAGGACTCTTGGGGTTTAAGGGCCCATCCTCAACTAAACTCCTGGTTTTGTAATCATTTTTATGATTATGGTCTTTCAAATATCCTTCCTAGTCCTATGGTGCCCACGTGGCGCAATGGGAGAAGGGGTGATGAGGCTATGGCAAAGCGGCTGTATCGTTTTCTAGTTCATGAGGAACTTCTTGGTACATTATCATACTATTCATCCTGGGTGGAGACCACTCACATCTTGGATCATTTTCATGTTCTGCTACGGATTGACAAGGCTGAATTTCCCCTTCAAATATTGCCATTTGTGGTCTCTGCATGACTATTTTATTGGGATGGTTCGGAAATTATGGGATTCAGTGTTGGTGGACTTGGATACATCGGCTATGACTAGACTTCCATCCTTTCTGCGTCTTCTAAAATCAAAGGTGGCACCTTGGATCTGGGAAAAGAAGGCTCTCTTGAGCTTGGACTTGAGGGCTGTTGAATTAGCTATCTCTTTGTTGATGGCCCGCCCCTATGTGGAGACTATCGACCCTTTGAATATGGCAGAGATCTGTGATTTGGAACAACAAAAGGCATCACTTCTTGCGACAGAGGAGGCTATGTGGTGACTGAAAAATTCGAGCACTTTGGTTATGTAGCGGTGATCATAATACAAAATACTTTCATGCATATGCAAATTGCAAGAGGAAAAAGAAAGCCATCTTGGATATCAAAGATTCATTGGGCAACACTATTTCAGATATGCTAGGAATAGCTGAGGAAGTTGTTTGTTATTTCTTGGACATATATAGAAGACCCAACACTATTAATCTAGCGGAACAGTTGAAGATCCTGCAAGTTATGCCTCACATGTTCTCGGATTTGGATTGTACAGTGATCTATGGTCCGGTTACTCTCATGGAGATTGAGAAAATTATGGAGGACATGGATAAGGACAAGAGTCTAGGGCCGGATGGCTGGACTTGTGAATTCTTCATTCAGTTTTTTGATATCTTGGGTCCGGAACTAGTTCGTCTAGTGGAAGAGGCTAGGGTGTCGGGCAAGGTATCTGGTGATGTGAATGCCACCTTCATGTCTTTGATTCCAAATATTTCAAATCCTATGTCTTTATGGGATTATTGACCCATTTCATTGTGCAATCTGATCTATAAAATCATTTCAAAAACAATTGCACAAAGGATCAAAGGGGGCTTGTCATGTGGTATTTATGTGGAACAATTTGGGTTTTTAAATAAGAGATTGATCTTTGATGCAGTTGGGACGGCACAGGAGGTGCTACATACTGTTAAGACCAAGAAGATGGAAGCATTGGCCCTAAAGTTAGACTTGATAAAGGCTTATGACCTTGTTGACTGGTCATTTCTAAAATTACTTATTTTAAAGGTCGGTCTGGACTTCTGGATCACACAGTGGATTATGGGTTGTATTAAATCTACCAACTTTTCCATACTCGTCAATGGATTCCCAATTTCTTTCTTTCAGGCTACTCAGGGACTCCGCCAAGGGTGTCCTTTATCCCCTCTCTTATTCATTCTAGCCATTGAAGGACTCAGTAGACTTATTCATCAGGCAAGGGAAGAGGGTTTGATCAGTGGCGTTAGAGTTTCTCCCCATCAGATTATTACACACTTGATTTTTGTCGATGATGTACTCATATTTGGGCTTGGCAATGTATAGGAGTGGTTACACTACAAGTTCATTTTGGACACCTTCTGTACTGCGGCTGGGATGCAAATCAACTATGCGAAATCTTGTCTGTATGCTTTAAACTTGCAAGATGATTTATGGAGAACCTTGAGTTCAGTACTTCCTCTAGATATCCTTGATCTAAGTCAAGGTTTGACATATCTGGGTTATTTTTTGAAACCAAATGCTTACTTGGTCAGTTACTGGTTGTGGATCGTCCAAAAGGTGGAGATCAGAATACATTGCTGGCAAAATAGGAAGCTTTCTTTGGGTGGAAGAATGGTACTACTGAACTCTGTTCTGGAAAATATGCCAATCTTTTGGTTCAATCTTGCTCACGTTCCATCTACTATTCTCCATATGATCAGGAAACTTTTATTCAATTTTATCTAGAAGGGCAAGTCACTATACCAGGGATGCCACTGAGCTTCGTGGGAGATTATTTCCAGACCCAAGGCTGATGGAGGTTGGGGTATTCGTAATCTTGTTTTGGGTTTACAAATCTTTACAGTTGAATTCATTATGACGTGGTATTACAGATGGGGGTTTGTGGGGTCTATTGATCAGGGACAAGTATATTTATCCTGAAACGATTACTGGTTGGCTATGGACTGGTAAATTTTTGAAAAGGAATTCCTCGGTCATCTGGGCTAGGTTGGTTGCCATGCTTCCCTATCTCCAGCACTGGTTATTTTAGCAGGTGGGAAATGGTTATCAGGTATGCATTGGAAGGGACAATATACTTGGACATTTGGCATCTTGCTTATCGGTGGAAACATGTTTGGTTGTACGAGGCATGGGGATTCAGTTCTTGAACCAAATTAAAAAGATACAACTAGACATTTATTGTGATGGTGATTGGTTGTGTGCCTCTGATTTAATTTTAAGTGGGAATGTGGCAATTGAATGGGATAAGTATGTAACAAGTCTGAGACATGCTGGTATCTTTCTCTCGGATGAACTTGATACCCTCTGTTTGGATTACGGGAATGGGGATGGCACTGTAACTACTACTCAGGCTTATCTGGCGTTGGCTTCAGAGGCTGTGCTATTGCCAAAATCCTAGTGGAGCACTAAAATCTGGCTATGGGGGATTCCCGGTAAGTTAAAATTATTTACGTGGCTAGTATTAAGTTATAAAATTTATACTGGTGATATATACAGAATGCATGGGGGATGTGGGCCTTCGTTGTGTTACCTATACCTTCGAGCAGAAGAGACTCGTGATCATCTATTTGCGACATGTTCAATCACTCTCCAATTATGGGAGGAGATCTCTCTAGTTTTTGGTCATCAGGGACCGTGGCATGGGAATACATTGTCTGAATGCTTGGAAGGCTGGTTTGGAATTTATAAATCGCCGATTGCTTTTCCAATCAATTTTATCTAGGGCATTTGGAGGCTTCGGTATTCGATTCTCTTTGATCACAAGTCATGATCATTTTTGAATTCGGTGGAATTCATCAAATGTTTTATGACTGAAATGGTGTGGAAGACTACTCCTTTGAAGAATAATCTACAGAATGCTCTGGTGATATGAACCAATAACCCTATGGGTAACTTCGATGGGGCAGCATAGATGGGGCGGAGCGGTGCAGGCTGTCACTTGACATTGGACATAGATCAATGAGTGGAATTACATTTTGGATGTGGTATGAGGAATAACACAAGATCCGAGCTCATTGCATTATGGGGATTACTATTGCTGGCACAATCCTTGGGGATCAAACAAATTGACTTGTTTGGGGATTCAAGTGCTATTATTGATTGGGCATTAATGAAACACAAGTTACAGGTTCATGCCCTTTCAGCCTGGAAAACAAAGATTCTGACACTCCTTTCAAGCTTTACAACTACATATTTCTGCCATGTGAGCAGTATCTTCAATCAAAAGGCAAACCATCTCTCTAAGAAGGGTCTTGCATTGGATGTTAGCAAGTCTATTACTCATCATTACTATCAACATCAACTTTTGGAGGAAAAGTTGTTTTTCATTTATTGATTTGTGCTTTATTTTTTGTTTTACTATGCACTCGAGACAAAGACTGTTCATAATGGGGTTCCTGTAACTGTTTTCAGGAGACATATGTTATGTTTTGGCTCAAATGCAAGTGTAGTTATCCATGTAGACTGAATACATGTACAATTTTCAGTATAGACCATTTACTGTATCTGGTTTTTTTTTTGGAGAAAGTTCAGATTATCTCCTTTTATAGTTATATATGACCGCAGCTGGCATGCCATGAGGACCTAGTATGAATGTAATGTCTTTGTGATACAAGACACTGTGTAGTTTCTTTGATTCACGAACGAATAGAAAGAGACTATTTTTCTTTTGGAAAAAGAAATAAAAAGATAACCTCATAATAAGTGGAGGAACGGACGGGAAGCCACACGTGAAACAATGGATCATGCCACAAGGCGGAGATCCTGATAACACCCATTGTGAGGGAGAAAAGGAAGCACAAACTTGAATCAAAGGAAACATTTTCAAAACGTTGAGTCATTGCATATGTCTCTCAACCTCATTCTTTGGGGGATTACCTATTTCTCCCTTGTTTTTCACATTTTCTATGAATATTATCAATTGTTATCTGCTATCATCATTGTAATGTATTTATGGGCTTTGCCTCACCATTCACATAACTAAATGTGGCGCTTCACTTACATTATTGCACAAATTGTATCCAATTAAAAAAGAATGCTATAAAATTGACACTCTATAAATTTGTATTAATGTAAATTGAAGGGCAATTAAAATCTCTAGACAACATGTGCTTTGTGTTTGATGAGCATTCATGAATTTTGTGTTTGATGGGTAGTCATGAATTTTGTGCTTGAAGGGCAAGGGTGAATGTGTTACCACTAAACCGCAACCAAGGTGTAGTGACATCTTTACTTTACTCTTAAAAATGGAAAAAAACACAATACCAACTAAATAACAATAATGATACAAGCAACTTCCTAACAATTTCTTGTTTGAATTGAGAAAACAAATCCATGCAATTTTGATTGATCCACTAAATTTATGTGTTTTCTTTAAGGTCACATCTGGGTTCAAAATCCGAAAAAAAATTGGAGCAAGGGAGATACACAACAATAAAAAATGATTTTGTTATATTTTTATAGGACTTCAAGGAAACATATACATGTGTGTGTGTGTACTCTTCAATTTCAATTAATGTGTTAATATTTAATATTCCTCGTCAAATTTAATTCTTTTACAAAATATTGGATGGGTGGGAATGCGAAGTTTGAATATTGAAGAGCAAAGGAAGCACGGACATGAAGCAAAGGCAAAATTTTCAACATGTTGGGTCACTGAATTTGTCTCTCAGCCTCATCCTTTGAGGGATTGCCTATTCTCCCATGTTTTTCACATTTTCTATGAATATAATCAATTGTTATCTACTACCAATGTTGCACTGTATTTTTGGGCTTTGCCTCGCCATTCACATAATTAAATGTTGCATTTGACTTACACTATTTCACATGCATCCAATTAAAAGAAAAATAAAATCCACTATTAAATTGACACTAAAATTTTGGATAAATGTAAATTGAAGGGCAATAAAAATCTATAAACCACATGAGTTTTGTGTTTGACGGGCATTCATGAAGTTTGTGTTTGATGGGTAGTCATGAATTTTGAGCTTGACAAGAAAGGGTGAATGTGTGCCACTAAAACACAACACAATTGCGGTGACATTTGTATGTGTGTATGTAGATAATCCCCCAATGAATATTCTTTTGGAGAATTAATACATGAATGCATTATATTGAAATGACTTTCATTTTATACATGTCCATGGGCCATCATTATTGAAAGACAAATATCTCTAGCATTGGAATCTTTGTCTATCGTTCTTGATTCCATGGGGAGAGCCCATGATTGTTCCTACCCACCAGCCTAGATCCAAATCCTAGGCTCTATCAAGTGCCGAGAGGGATCAAATCTCTCGAGGTGCAAACCTCTCCTTGAATAGCTCCTTGAGTGCAATACTTGAGCCACCTAATCCTAAGCTCTAAAGTNAGTCGCAAGTCGCAGATCGATGTTGCATGTCGATGTCGGGAAACTGTGAGGTCGCTGAACTTGTCGAAGTCGCAGAGTTGTCGAAGCCATATTGAATTTGGAACTTGTCGAAGTTTTGTTGACGTCAATGACTTGTCGCATATGTGTCGAAGTCAGCATCCAACAATAATTCCAACTGTGATGTGGATCAAGTAATATAACCCTTTTAGGATTTCTTATGCCATTTCCAGTATTTAGGATCCAAATATAAGACAACCACTCAAAGTTTAATCATATCTTTTATGATGTAATGCAAGGAAAACTAATGTTCCATTTGATTGACCCGTATTAATGAGTTTGACCCCATTGAATTTGGTGAGATCAACTTTAGGAAGTCTATACCACATTTGAGTCATTGGATCATGGAAAGGAGAAGTGGAGTGAGGCCCATTGGAATTGGAAGATTCATTCCCTTCCTTGTGGGAAGGTTGGTCTAGCTCTAGCTATCCCAAATATGATGAAGGAAAGAGTGTCATGAAGTGGGACATGCAATCAGAAAGTGAATCCAATTTGGTAAGCTAGGAACGAATGTCATTAAAATTTTACAAAGTAGATAAGTGGTCGTAGTTCAAATGGTGTTGCAGTTCATCATATATTGTTTTCAGGTGGGAAACCTTATGGGAGAGATCATCTCCTTGAGTGTTTTCCATAGGGGGAATGTTTCCACAAAAAGGATTACAAAAGAGTGATACCAATGCGATCAACTCAATGAAAGGAATCTGTTGAGATGGGTTTGACGATGTGGGTCCATAGAAAGGTCCATTGGAGATTGGTATCAATGTGATCAACACAACAAAAGTATTTTGTTGGGATATGTATGAAATAAGGGTGTAGGTATGTAGGAATCATACCTATTTTTTTCTACTCTTGGTGGAGTGGTACCCCTACCGAATATTACTGCATGGACAACATTCCCAAATTCTAAATAGTGCAAATTATGTAGGAATTTCACAGACTAGTCATAGAGGAAAAGGATTCCAAGGTCCTAAGGAAAAAGGAATGTCAAATGTTATAATTCTCTACTATATTTAGAGGGTCCAATAGTAGTAATTGACATAATATCTTAGGGAACTAAATAAGGAGGCTTGATTGTGTCCTTAGTCGTACTACCCAACTACCCAGGTATTAGCGATGAATCTTCCCAAATGTTATGCTTGGTGCCACTATAGTAGTAAGATTATTAATTAGATTATCTAAAGTTGGTTTCAGGTCGCCTAGAGGACTCCTGACATACCAGTAAGGGTACGCGAAAGTGAAATGATATACAAGTGTTACTTGATGCAATACTACTAGAAGGGGTACCAACATGGGTTACAAAGGTGCCCAACAAGGTGAAAGCTTTTGCTTTTTCTGCATGTAGTCTTCATCGACCAAATATTTATCTGTTGAATGACAGATCACCGTGTTATTTATAAACATCAAAACATTGATACCATAACAATAAATTCAAAGAAAAAATAGCAAAATAAAACAATAGTTTAGAATGAAAAAGATAGAATTACCACATCAATAGAAAATTGTAGATAACCAAATATCACAATAGCGATACCTTTATCAATGAAAGCAATGTTCACTTGTCTCTTTGAGGGGTCAACCTCCAAATGAACAAAGGTCTAATTACAATATACTTCACAAGACTTCTTATTAAATTGCTTTTACTCCTTTATATAGTTTCTAGTGAAGGAACTCTCTGGCAAGCGAAACCATCTAGTAAACCACCTCAGTGAATGAACTTTCTAATAGGAAGAACCTTCTAGTAAGTCTTCTTAGTGAAGGAAC
>NWUY0300018149.1:23408-35633 GCA_004151065.3 Larix sibirica
TTTAATAATTTAGGTGCTATTCAGAGCTCACTTGCTCAACACCCAAATAAACATTTTAGGTGATCCAGAGTTCATTTAGCTCAACACCTATCAACAATTAAATAAGTTTGTAAGAACAATAAATGTAAAAAAAAAGTAGTCTTTTATTGGGATATTACATCCCTCCTCACTTAGACCAACACCGTCCCGGTGTTTTGGACTTGAACTGAAACCCTGAAATAAGGAGGGGTAGGCCTCTTTCATTACGATCTCATTCTCCCATAAGGCCTCTTCAGAACCGAAATGCTTCCATTGCATTTTCAGCTAGACAATGGTTAGTTTTCTGAGTAATACCTCTCTCTTGTACAGGATATGAAGGGGTTCTGGCACAACTTCCCCTTCTGGTTCTACCTGTACAAATGACCAATCAATGACATGTTTAGTATCATAAACATATTTGTTAAGTAATGATGCATGAAAAACATTGTGAACCTTTACATGCGCAGGAAACACTAGTTCATAGGCTATCGGGCCTTTCTTGGCCAATATTTCAAATGGACCACAAAATCTGGGAGCTAGTTTTCGGCATTTTCCCAAGCTCAATGAGCTCCTCTTTCCTTTCAATTTTAAGTAAACATGTTCTCTGATTTGATACTCTTTGTCTTTTCTTTTTCTGTTTCTCCCCAACTTGATACTCTTTGTATTTTCTTTTTCTGTCCGCATAGATTTTCTTCCTATCTAGCTGTTCTAAATATTTAAAAGATCCAGCCCCAACATGAGCCGATCCACTGGGCTGTCCCAAGTCACCAGTGTTCTTCATTTTCTACCGTAAAATATTTCAAAAGGGATCATTCTAGCCAAGGTTTGGTATCCGTTGTTGTATGCAAACTCTGCAAGGTGCAAATAATCTTCCCATTGGTTAGGATTATTCATTACGTGCATCTGGATCATATCCTCTAGTATATGATATACCCATTCAATCTTCCCATCCGTTTGTGGTTGATAAGCCGTGCTGAATTTTAATTGTGCTTCTAAACCAAAGAATAATGACCTCCAAAAATTACTCGTAAACTTATATCCCCGTCAGAGATAATAGCTTTAGGTATGCAGGAGGAATCGGAGAACCCACAGTATCCATATTTAAAAATTGACGTTTAAAAAATCTCAATATTTCAACCTAAACCCTAAAATTCCCCGTAAGCCGACCTTGAACTTGTCTCCAATCTTTATTTCTTAGCACTATATATCAGATCTTTAGCTCTTCATTAAAACTCGGCATTTTGTCCTGATGATGGATCCTGTTTTGGATTCGAAACATCGATTTTTTAATATGGATACTGTGGGTTCTCCGATTCCTCCCGCAATCAACCACCACAGAAGTCTTGCTACAGAGATTATAAGTTTTGTTGAATTTTGTAAAATGAAAATCTATATATATATTGAATAATGGAATGATAACAAACTTAAAAGGAAAACTTGTGTAATGATGGTAAAGATATATTCATATGGGTGAAATAAAGAGTCGGGGAATTTATTAGTTTTCAAGGTTATTTCGTAAGTGTTGACGTTATGTTTGGGGGTGTCTCATATGATATGGGGTGTATAGTGTATGAATAACCCTTTAGTGTTTTATGATGGGCATATATAAGGGAGTTGTCTTCTTCATTGAATGTGAGACATTGTATCGATGCATGTGTGGCCCACTTCCTTGGTGTGTTGGAGACCTAGATAACATGATGACATATTGATGATGACCACATGTAGAGTGGGTTTCTTTCTTGGAAGGAAAGCTAGCCTTGGAGAGGGAGCATTAGACATCATAGAGGAGGTTGTTGATCCCTAGTTGGCATGGGGACACTCGGTTGCTTGCATAGAGGCTTGTACTTTACTTAAGGATGCTTCGGTTAAGGAGTGATCATGTAGGTGGGGTGGACCTAGAAGTGTGTGGAGTTGCATTAGAATTGTGGAGGCCTTTGGAGAAGGAGCATTGGACATTCCTTGAAGAGATTTCATCCTTGGAACCTTGCTTGTTAGATGTGCATGCCTTGGAACTTGACATGTGTCACCTCGAATTAGAGAGTTTTACATGTGGGCCTACTTTGCATACAGTTAAGTTGCTTATAGTGGAGTAGGTCTATTTTGCATTGTCAGTCCTCCCTAGCCTCCAATATAAATATAGGGGGGAGAGAGTTGTTCGATCATATGTGTACGTGTTCACTCTTATACTCACATGCTTGAGTTAGAGATTTGATACTTGGGCAAGTTGGTATTTGTGTCATCTTCTTCATGTATATGTGCTCTCTTTGTCTTAGGTGCTAGATTCTTGGAGAAATTTCAAGGGAAACTCTAGGGTTAGGGTTTTTCCCTAAGGAGGCAAATGAGAAAGCGTTTGTGATAAACCCTATAAGGGAAAAATAAGTGTTGTATCTTGAAGCTCTTGGGGTTTTTTGGCATTTAAAAATCCTAGTGCTACTTGTTATGCTCATGGTGGAGGAGAAGAGGAGTTGTTTTCTATACTTGTGGGATATAAGTGTAGGTGTTAAGGAGGACTTGTCATTGATGATGCTAGCTTGTTGAGTGATTCCTGGCTGGGAGAAATTGGTGGCTTAGTTTTTCTTAGAGATTCCCTAACTAGGGTTTGGAGAGCTTGACTTGTCCAACTTTGTGATAAAGTTGAGGTTTGTACTTGTACTTCATCTCTCTTTATATTAAGTTTCTAACTATCTATATATTGTGTACTTGCATATTTAATTTTAAGCTTATGTTATTTTCTTAATTAGGTAGATTCCAACACTTGTTGTTCACGTTGATTTGACATGACATATAGTTGAATTGGTTAAGCAATTTTAACACCTATTGAAGATAAAATAGTAGCTTTATTGATGTTATGGTTTGACGTAATAAGGGAATTCATTTATGATATATGCCTAAGAAAGAGTTTTGTGGGGGTTGTAACATTTTGGCATTGTATTACACTTGTATGGTATTTATTCTTTTGGGCAACCATCTAAAATTGAGATGAAGAGAAATGAAATATTTATATTGTAACTTAATAATTCAGATCAGTCGTAAGGCTAAAATTTCATATGGAATGGATTCGGTAAACCTTAAGATTGAGGTGAAATTTATGAATTTGCATTAGTTCACCAATTTCAAATATCTCTACATAGTATTAGAGTTGTTTGACTGAGATTTCCCTATTGGTGAAGAGGGAGTTGGATATTTCAGTTGTTCCATACCTAAAAGTGGTGCTTGACCTATTACACATTGATTGAATGTGCTTAGTATAAGTGCTTGAACTCTAGAAGGTTTGTTCTACTTTCTTTGTTATTGATTATGCTTGGAAGTGTGCTTTAGCTTTGCAGGATGACCACTCTCAGTCTTAGAGAGTGTGACAAGTTGGGTGATGCTTCCAATTTTATACCTTTGAAATTTAGGATGCAAATGCCTTTGGAGGAGGTTGAGATTTTGGAACATGTTGAGAAAGAGATCGATGCCCCTTTCAATCCAAAATGGCTAACCAATCATGTTAAAAGAAAATCATTCTTGATTTGGGTAAGGATCAGTTCATCCCCACATTGTAGGGAAGAAGGTCAATAAGGATATGTATGAGGTTGTGGTTGGTTTATATTAGAGTTATTGTGTCACTAAACAGATGCTCTTGAGATTTTTTAATATTCTAAATTTACATTAATTGTCGATTCTAGAGATTTCTAAAAAAAATCAATTGAATTGGCTTATAAAACTAGTAAATCTTATATAAAAATGAAAAAGATATGCTCAAATGGGTGAAGCAAAGATCTATGAAATTTTCAATTGAATTGGCTTATGCCTATTAGAACCTAAGTTTATGTAGGTTCATTACACCTCTAGATCTTCTAGAGACGGCTAGTCGAAGGACATCAATCGATTAGGAGGATCGACTGAGCAGTAGACTAAAGGCTCGATGATGTCGTGGTTGGATCAACTAGAACAACTGACTAAACTATGGGACATTGTGGATTTTTTGGAAATGATTAGAACCAATGACCCCTATTTGAGGACCAGATCCTCCTCACTTCAAGGAAGTTTGTTAGATNNGCACTATATATCAGATCTTTAGCTCTTCATTAAAAACTCGGCATTTTGTCCTGATGATGGATCCTGTTTTGGATTCGAAACGTCGATTTTTTAATATGGATACTGTGGGTTCTCCGATTCCTCCCGCAATCAACCACCACAGAAGTCTTGCTACAGAGATTATAAGTTTTGTTGAATTTTGTAAAATGAAAATCTATATATATATTGAATAATGGAATGATAACAAACTTAAAAGGAAAACTTGTGTAATGATGGTAAAGATATATTCATATGGGTGAAATAAAGAGTCGGGGAATTTATTAGTTTTCAAGGTTATTTCGTAAGTGTTGACGTTATGTTTGGGGGTGTCTCATATGATATGGGGTGTATAGTGTATGAATAACCCTTTAGTGTTTTATGATGGGCATATATAAGGGAGTTGTCTTCTTCATTGAATGTGAGACATTGTATCGATGCATGTGTGGCCCACTTCCTTGGTGTGTTGGAGACCTAGATAACATGATGACATATTGATGATGACCACATGTAGAGTGGGTTTCTTTCTTGGAAGGAAAGCTAGCCTTGGAGAGGGAGCATTAGACATCATAGAGGAGGTTGTTGATCCCTAGTTGGCATGGGGACACTCGGTTGCTTGCATAGAGGCTTGTACTTTACTTAAGGATGCTTCGGTTAAGGAGTGATCATGTAGGTGGGGTGGACCTAGAAGTGTGTGGAGTTGCATTAGAATTGTGGAGGCCTTTGGAGAAGGAGCATTGGACATTCCTTGAAGAGATTTCATCCTTGGAACCTTGCTTGTTAGATGTGCATGCCTTGGAACTTGACATGTGTCACCTCGAATTAGAGAGTTTTACATGTGGGCCTACTTTGCATACAGTTAAGTTGCTTATAGTGGAGTAGGTCTATTTTGCATTGTCAGTCCTCCCTAGCCTCCAATATAAATATAGGGGGGAGAGAGTTGTTCGATCATATGTGTACGTGTTCACTCTTATACTCACATGCTTGAGTTAGAGATTTGATACTTGGGCAAGTTGGTATTTGTGTCATCTTCTTCATGTATATGTGCTCTCTTTGTCTTAGGTGCTAGATTCTTGGAGAAATTTCAAGGGAAACTCTAGGGTTAGGGTTTTTCCCTAAGGAGGCAAATGAGAAAGCGTTTGTGATAAACCCTATAAGGGAAAAATAAGTGTTGTATCTTGAAGCTCTTGGGGTTTTTTGGCATTTAAAAATCCTAGTGCTACTTGTTATGCTCATGGTGGAGGAGAAGAGGAGTTGTTTTCTATACTTGTGGGATATAAGTGTAGGTGTTAAGGAGGACTTGTCATTGATGATGCTAGCTTGTTGAGTGATTCCTGGCTGGGAGAAATTGGTGGCTTAGTTTTTCTTAGAGATTCCCTAACTAGGGTTTGGAGAGCTTGACTTGTCCAACTTTGTGATAAAGTTGAGGTTTGTACTTGTACTTCATCTCTCTTTATATTAAGTTTCTAACTATCTATATATTGTGTACTTGCATATTTAATTTTAAGCTTATGTTATTTTCTTAATTAGGTAGATTCCAACACTTGTTGTTCACGTTGATTTGACATGACATATAGTTGAATTGGTTAAGCAATTTTAACACCTATTGAAGATAAAATAGTAGCTTTATTGATGTTATGGTTTGACGTAATAAGGGAATTCATTTATGATATATGCCTAAGAAAGAGTTTTGTGGGGGTTGTAACATTTTGGCATTGTATTACACTTGTATGGTATTTATTCTTTTGGGCAACCATCTAAAATTGAGATGAAGAGAAATGAAATATTTATATTGTAACTTAATAATTCAGATCAGTCGTAAGGCTAAAATTTCATATGGAATGGATTCGGTAAACCTTAAGATTGAGGTGAAATTTATGAATTTGCATTAGTTCACCAATTTCAAATATCTCTACATAGTATTAGAGTTGTTTGACTGAGATTTCCCTATTGGTGAAGAGGGAGTTGGATATTTCAGTTGTTCCATACCTAAAAGTGGTGCTTGACCTATTACACATTGATTGAATGTGCTTAGTATAAGTGCTTGAACTCTAGAAGGTTTGTTCTACTTTCTTTGTTATTGATTATGCTTGGAAGTGTGCTTTAGCTTTGCAGGATGACCACTCTCAGTCTTAGAGAGTGTGACAAGTTGGGTGATGCTTCCAATTTTATACCTTTGAAATTTAGGATGCAAATGCCTTTGGAGGAGGTTGAGATTTTGGAACATGTTGAGAAAGAGATCGATGCCCCTTTCAATCCAAAATGGCTAACCAATCATGTTAAAAGAAAATCATTCTTGATTTGGGTAAGGATCAGTTCATCCCCACATTGTAGGGAAGAAGGTCAATAAGGATATGTATGAGGTTGTGGTTGGTTTATATTAGAGTTATTGTGTCACTAAACAGATGCTCTTGAGATTTTTTAATATTCTAAATTTACATTAATTGTCGATTCTAGAGATTTCTAAAAAAAATCAATTGAATTGGCTTATAAAACTAGTAAATCTTATATAAAAATGAAAAAGATATGCTCAAATGGGTGAAGCAAAGATCTATGAAATTTTCAATTGAATTGGCTTATGCCTATTAGAACCTAAGTTTATGTAGGTTCATTACACCTCTAGATCTTCTAGAGACGGCTAGTCGAAGGACATCAATCGATTAGGAGGATCGACTGAGCAGTAGACTAAAGGATCGATGATGTCGTGGTTGGATCAACTAGAACAACTGACTAAACTATGGGACATTGTGGATTTTTTGGAAATGATTAGAACCAATGACCCCTATTTGAGGACCAGATCCTCCTCACTTCAAGGAAGTTTGTTAGATCTAGAAACTATAAAAGAATGACCCTATGGGTTGTGTTGATATTGAATTGTATTGATTCATGATAATGTAATGTGATGTTTTGATCATAATGCACTCTACTTTAGTGATGTAATGGTATCATTAGACACCACCCCTCTTCTTGGAATATAGTTCCCTTTTATTGTTTTCTTTTATGTTATATGGTTCATATGAAGAGGTTTCCTAACATGGTATCAGAGCTATTGGTTTTGAATTAGATTGTTGTCTGCAAATTGTGCTAAGTCGGATCTAGGGTTGATCGAATATTGGATGAAGATTTGTAGACTGATACCTCTTCTTGAACTTAAATCAAATATGTTTGATTGGAAGGATTCCTTCCAAGATAAAATCTGTTGTTCTAAATGGACACAACTATGCAATTTGGGCACCAGATATGGAGACTTTGTTGAAAAGCAAGGAACTATGGCAATATACAAAGGTCGTTATTCCAGATTCGACGGATGACCAAGAAAATTTTGTCATCGATGGAAAGAAGAATGAAGTTGTTTGGGTCATCATGACCTACATTTCGAGGGGGTTCACTTTCATGCAAGCGGGATCGGTTGTCCTCATGTCATCTATAGTAACTTGAAGTTACTGTTCAACAAGTCTAATCAGATTCAAGTGATGCAAATAGAGAATGAGTTGATCTCTCTAGAACCCCATTCTTTTGAAAGGATTGAGTACTATTTGGCTCGTATTAAGGATCTATAGTTGAAATTGGGTGAATGTGGCAACGATTTTCCGAAGAAGAGTGGATAGCTCATTGAACTGGTCCTAATTAATTTCAAGACACCTTATGATGTATTTTGCACTTTCTTTCGTGCCCATTGGATGTCATGCAAGCAAGATGGTAAGGACTTCACCTTTGATGTATTCTATGATTTGTTGATTAAAGACCAAAAAAAGTTGTGAGAAGAAGGGAAGCTTGGTAACAAACACCAGTCTCACTTGCTCAAAATCAAGGTCAAGCAAAATTGTAAAGAACGTGGTTGACTAGATCATCGACTAGAATGTATCGACCAACCTTCTAAAGAAAGGACTGAAGAGTTGGCATCGATGAAGAAGAATTGAAAGAAGAAAACCTGTCACTAATGTGGAAAAGTGGGACATGTGGAGAAAACCTATTGGAAGAAGACAAATGACTTGGAGGAAAAGGTCAAGAACCTTGAAGGAGGAGTGTCGACTGGTCAATCGATCAATCGACCTAGTGAAAACTTTACCTTTTTTGTTAGCACTTCCCAAGCATTACATGCATGTACCACTCAGGTAGAATGGATAGTTGATTTTAGTTGTGCTTATCACATGGCTAAGGATGCTTCTCTATTCTCTTCCTTGAGTGGAGATCCAAAACATAAGATTTATGTAGCTTATGATTACACTCTCACAATTGTTGGAAGCAACGATGTTGAATTCCAACATGGTCGAATATCCAATGTCTATCATGTGCCTAGCTTAAGCACAAATTTGTTGTCGGTCACGCAATTTACATAGACTAAGAAGAATGTTGAGTTTTGGTTAGATCGCTTTATCATAAAGGACATGAGGCTTGGGGGATGTTACACACCTAATTTTTGCACTACTAAGTGTTGCACTTAAGTGTCACATTTTCCCCACATTGAGAAAGTGTTTGTCATGACCCCTAGGTGTCTTGAAAGGGAAACCTAATGTTTGTCATGATACCTAGACATGTTGGAGGAGATCCCTATCATTAGCAGGTCGAAATGTTATTTTCCACTTTGGAATTTTGGCCCTTTTTTAGCATTATCACACCCCTGCCCATATATAGGGAGGTATGAAACCCAGTTATCCCCCTCTTCTCTGTTCTAGAGGATCGATGAAGTCCTACTTCAACCCATTGTGCTTAGTGTTGAGGGGGTGATGAATTTATTGCAACCAGTCAAACCTTAATCTGGAAACAAGATTTGGGAAGATTTAGTTGGTTGGGTCATGGATTCGAGCCACCTATATCCTTCTATCCTAACTAAGGTCAATATTACTTGATCCAACAAATCCTCACTTGATCTAATCCTTTCCTCTATGGTTGTTATGCCTCTAGAACCTATATAATGAGTGAAATTCTTAGGTGAAGGGGGGAAGAAGAGCTTGAAAGAATCATACTTATGATTGTATAACACTCAGGGGGTCAGAAGGAGATCTTGGAGGAGTTGCTGCAAGATCAAGGCTACAGTTGTAAGTGCTTCTTATGTATGCTTTCCACATTTATTAATACAAACTTAGCCTATTCTTCCAAATTTGTGTTTCTCATATTGGATTCGTAAAATTTTAATCATTTATTTGATTTAATAAGTAGATCTATGCTTAACATAAATATTGCACAGGAAAGGAGTCTCTATTTTTCTCTGGTAGGCTCATATCTACATCATAAGCTTGGATCCCAAAGGCTAGGAGCTGGAGCAACTAGGAACAACGAGGACAATCATCTGAAAAATAGGTAGGCCATCTACTTTCATCCTCCTTTCTCTTGCTTTGATTGTTTGTGTGTGAGTTATATCTAAAGATATGTTAGTGTCCATTTGTTACCCTTCTTTCTTGGATTGAAGGAGTTTCAATCTAAGGGAGGTTTCACCTATCCACAGGGTAAATTTCCCACAATAGAAACTAGCGAATCCACTGGGGAAGGATTTTCCCTAGTGTTTTCTAGCCCTTTGAATGATTGATTGTTGATTAATCTATTCAAGTGTATGTTTTTCATTTGAATTCTCCCCTTCCCTCATCATCATTGGGAAGCTCTTTGAGCTAAGAACCGGACCCCTTCTCATATATGAACAAGATTTGTGTCTTTTTCACCATTTCTAGACTTCATCCCTCCCCTATAAGGGACTATAGAGTGATAATATCCACTTTATCCCTCTCTCTTAGTGTTTGAGGGAGTTATGAAACCTATTTCATCCATCTATATGTAGTGTTATAGGGGTGATGATCTTTCTGTGGAGTTGATTTTGGAACTTTCCTTGCTTGATATCTCATATTTTTGTCTTAGGAAATTGTATCAATTCTTTGCTACTTGATTAAGGCTTCAAGTGCTCTTCCTCGACTGCGGGTGCTTTTCCTGACCACACCACACCTGGAGGCAACTTCCAGCCACCTGGATATGGCATGCGGCACTCGTCACCTCCCTATAATATGGACATGCAGTCTCATAATGGCGATTATGGGGAGGACAAGCGGATTAATGGTGACAATCCGATAGTTAATGAGTCGAGTATGGACTCGTTTGTTGATGTCCCTTCGCATTAACGGTGGCAGCTGGAATTTGAATCTCCCGCATGTGGTCCTCCTGTGTCCCTCCTCCATGGTGTCTATAACGCTGAACAGGCCTCGCTCCATCCTCATTTGTTATCCTTTGCTGCTCTCGGTTGTTAATCATTCAGTTGTGAATTGCCTTGCTTAGTTGGTCATTTCCTAGGCGCTTGGTCTCCACACCATGAATCGGTCACAAGGTAACTCAAGATGTGGGGTTGGACATGGCGTCGGAAGTGATGCTGCTTCTCCGAGTAATAATAAGGCTGTCATCAGTGGCTATGACACCAACGTCTCAACCCTTGTTCTCCTGTTAATCGATGATTGAGAATCTGATTGTGTGGCTGATATTCTAGCTACTGGAATCCAAGGTAACCAAATCAACTACTACTAGCTTATAAAAAACATGATGGGAAATTTGGTCAAGGAGATGGTGACAAACTGGAACTTTGCCAAGTCCTCCATTTTGGATATCAGGGCTCTCCTGGTTCATCTAGATGCAAAATTGGTCAATTTGGACACCATCCTCATTGGTGGTAAGTACTCCCTGGTTCAGTGCTCTACTCTTCACAGGGGCTCAGCTCCAGCTAAACCCATTAAAAATTGTGTTGGTATGGTTGGAATGGACGTCACTCAGCCTGGAGCAGTCTCTGCTGCAACTGAAGCTCTGCCAATTCCGCAGGAAATGATGGTCGCCGCTATTGAAGACCCCGTTGTTGTTCTGGACACTCCTTTTGGGTCAAATCCACCTGCTTCTGGCGCCTCTTCAGGTATGGCTCCCCTGCATGCCACCTTTCCCATTCCAACCACCATTGACTCCCTGCACTGCAAATGTGTCTGGAAGTCTGAAGGGGATGCCTCCCCCTGTCTCAAAACAGAGCCACTGACGCCAAAGCTCCCTCCCCAGGGGTGGGACGACAACTTCTTTTGCAGCTTCCCCATTGCTGAAGACAAGCCCATCCCTTTGAATGAAGAAGCAAATACTCTGGATGGTAGTCCCTAGCTCTCTATGTGAATATCATAGGTTCTGTCTTTTTTTGATATACAAACTATTTTCATGCTCTGTTTTGTTTTATGATATGATATGTAAGGACTCTTATGGCCACTGGTATCCTTAGAAAGGTCTTTTTTACTATGATACTTATCTACCTAGCATTTTTTAGCGTTTGGGCTGGTGGTTTCACCACCCAAGACCGCCAAGTCTAGCTAAATGCCATGTAATTTTTGTACTCTTTTTATAAATATACTGATGCAGCTTTACAAAAAAAAGGCTTCAAGTGCTCTTTAGATTGAGTGATTGCAAAATTATTTTTTATTCCTTTTTAAATCTTCCTTTTCCTATCAATTTCTAGGTGCGCAAGACCACTTTAGGTTAACTTGATCCTTTTGTTGAGTCCCTATCAAAGTCGATCTGATTCCTATCATCTTTGGACATTCAAACCTCTTCCATTTTGATTCTGAAACCTTCCAAAGTTTCCTTGTTTGCTTTTGGAATCTATTTGAATGATTTGGGAATTGGAATAAACTGTTTTGAGTCTCCTTAAATGGAATTCTTGTTTATTTTTGGCTTGGGTAAACATTGATCCCTCGCGGGCTCAAAAACCCATTGGTCTCATCACAACTCTTTCATTAATAGTTGATATTTCTTTGATTGAATTTTAAAGGTTTCAAAAGGGATTTCTCTTGATTTATGTTTTATTGGTTTTACAAGTGTTGAAAGCTTTGGTTTTCTGTTGTGAAATTCTGGAACACAATAGATCATTGAGCCTAGGAATACCTCACAGTGACAGACTTAGCAAAGAAGAAGAATTACAGTGAAAATTAGCAAGAACTAAGCAGTAAATTCATACATGCAAAGAAACTTAGATGTGCACAAGAATACATGTCATCTTCCATTAATTTGTATACTCAAAGAATATAGTACAATAGAGGAAATTTGATTACCTAGGAGGAATTTGAATCCATCACAGTCTAGCATAGGAATTATCCCTTCTACAATGCTTTGATAGTTGCAAACTCAATTGAATGTCAGTTCACTGAA